>JAFBJT010005933.1:6231-46441 GCA_016785325.1 Chascanopsetta lugubris
GGGGCCGGCGCGCTGCCTCATGCCTTAAAAGTCAGTGCCCCCCCCCCCCTCCCCCCACCCACCCTCCCACCCCCCCGGACCCTCAGACCACACAGCCTCCAGATTCTGAGCCACCGCGGAGCTGATAATAGGATCTGAGGCACTACTGTACACATTTGGGAACACTATGTGCTGAGCACTCGCTGTCCTGAACTCATGAGGTCACTGGCTTTGGGATTGTCTTGAAATGATGCCGTTGAGTCAAAGCCATTTCTTTCTTTCCAGCCCTTATGTAAGAGAATTACGCAACGCCGACGTTCAAAAAGAGGGGCTTTCTGCTGTCCTCGTAACAGACCGCAACTGTTCTGCTGGTGTGAAGTCACTTCCTGCGTAAGATACCGAGGGAATGACATCATCGTCTCGGTTGAGAGGGACTATGGCCTCTCTGTGGTGGAGCCAAGATCGGTAACCAGGGAAAGACAAGGAACAAGCCAAACATGTAGTCATACTAATGCTGCTGTGGAGACAGGAAGGGAGGGGTGGTGGGGGGGTGGGGGGGGGGGTGGGAGGGGTCACACACTGTAACCTAGAGATGTGTGTTTGTTTTCAGCAATTACACGACTCGTAACTCTTCCGCAAGAAACGGACAGGTTTCGTTTCCAGCGAAGCGACGGCAAGGTTGCGATTTCGCGTTTGATGGAAATCCCGAGTTACCGGCGTAATTCAGGAAGCGCCGCCAAACACGTGGAGGGCTCTGTCAGCCGAGAGAGAATTAAACATGTCGGCGGAGGAGAACGTGATTAGGACATCAAAGCGAGACGACTCGCGGCGTCTCCTCTCTCAAGAAGTTTGGCGGCGGCATGAAAAAGCTACCCGTCACTTTTGGCAGGAAGGATCTTGTCGGGGGTGGGAGCGGAACGTGCTCTCTGTGTGTTAAGTGAGTGAAGTCGCAGCGAGACGGGAGACGCGTTGCCAGCAGAGCAGACTGAGGATCTCCCATGTCCAATAATGTCAGAGAGAACAATTGCGTGTTGGAGGCACATGCAGCACCCGTGGGAACTTGAGGGGGGGAGGGGGAGGGGGGGGGGGCTGGAAAAAAGAGAAGAGCTGAACTTTTTCCATAGTCTCAGAGAAAGAATCTGCTGTCGATGGAATGTGGGAGTTTATTTACTCAAATCCTGTAGCGTTACCTCACTTTATCTTCCAACTCTTTTTCAAAGAGTCTGACATGGATACTGATTCAGATACGTGGTTCACAGCACGAATAGCACCATTAAAGGGGCAGTGTGTAGGATTTAGTGGCATCTATAGTGGTGGAGTCTAAATGGAGTGTGGTAGCCTCCAGATAGCATTGAAACGTCAAAGTTTGTTATGTTATGTTTGTCCATTTTGAGCTACCGTTGGGAAAATGGTGGCAGAGGTGTAGAGGAGCCGCTCTAGATGTAAATATGAATAAACAACTAGATATACATCCATACCTCATGAAATTTGATTTATTTAAGTTTAATTTCTGAAAATAAAGTAATCAAAAATAATTTCACACACTGCACCTTTAAATGTCATATCATGTCAATATAGATTCTTATAAATGGCAACAATTCCTATTATATTTTATAAAAGTGAAGTTATTAGATTCGACCATAACCTTTGCTATGAATACATAAATAAACAAATGTACATAAATCCCACATTTAAACTCAGAAGATGATGATTTGTCCATTCTGGGCTTCTGTGAAAACATAGTGATACAATATGAGGACCCATTCCTGATATGGAAATAAAGTAAATAAAGTAATAAATACAACCTAAATGTTAGGCTTGAACCAAATAATAATTAATCAATTAATGATTCATATCAATTTATATTCTATTTAAATTTAAAGGTACAGGATGTGCCCCCCATCGTGACTCAATGTAAATATTCATTACTGGGCTCATTTAAGGGTGAGGGCAACAAAAATACATGTAGGTGATGATAAATTCATGAAAATGTCTGTATGCAATCGTTTTGTAAGATCTTTTAGAAGTGATCAATTGGATCAAAATCGTACACACTGCACCTTTAACACGGTGAACATCTCAAGAAAGGCCACTGGTAAAGTGTTACGAGAGTGAGGGACCAGAAAACGTCCCCGTCCATCTGCTGTTGTCATATTTGCATCAGACTGATTGAAAAACATGTGGGAAGACAAAGCGAAACCCAATAAGGAGAAGGAAAGCAGCTTAAACCACAGGCCGAGGGCTGAGATCTCAAAAAGCATAACAAAACATCCCATCCCATATCCTGCATGCGTGGAGAGTGAGGTCATTTATAAACAGGAGCACAAAGGGGGGGGCCGGGGGGGGCGGGGGTTAGGGGAGAGGAGATAATTATTCTTCACACATTTCAACTTCCGACTGAACTAATCTGAGCTGATTCCCAGAGCCGAGACGTTTCTAACAAAAATCTCTGCGAGGAGCTCTGGACAGAAAGCCCCGCCCCCTCCTCTCCCTGCTTTCAGTCTGGGAATACTGGGGGAAAAGTTCAATGACCTCTCTGAGGCAACCAGCTGATTTTCATCCAGGCCGAGGGGGGAGAGGAATGCCAGGAATGCATTGATGTGTGGGAGACAAACAACTGCACTGTGCGCACCCGAGAGGCCTGATATGAGAGGGAACGAAACCTTGAGATAAGCAAAGTCAACCGCATCACCGACAGAGCTGCGACACAATCGTATTATGTCATAAAATAATGGGGACGAACGCTTCCTCAGAGGTGGACGAGCGGAATCGAACCTTCGGAGGGATGAGTGAGGACGAGTGCTGGGGTGATGGGGCGGGTTCTTCTTCTCCCTGTCCTTTATTTTGCCTTTGGACTGAGTTCAGTGTGACTCTCTCTCTCTCTCGGGGACCTTGGGGATGAGATGCGCTTTAAAAAAAAAAAAAGAAATGGCCATTGTTTGAATTATCTGGGCAGGTTGGCTCAGTTGCAGCCGTGTGACCTTCCCTGTCTGTACACACACACACACACACACACACACACACACACAAACACACACAGACAGACCAAAGAGAAACAAGCACAGGCTCCATGAGGAATAATAATAAGTTCCCTCTATTGTGACATCGAAGGGTCCGATGTGAAATGAGCAGAAAGCTAATAAGGTTCCTTTTAGAGTTATTTTTTCGGAGGTAATGTCTCGGTGGGATAATCCATGGAAAATGTCATTCGTTACATCCAGTGATTCCCTGGTGTTTGCCAGGAAGCAAAACAAGTAAAAGACTTTTCATTCATTAACCCTTAAAGGTGCAGTGTGTAAGATTTGATGACATCTAGAGGTGAAGCTGCATGTTGTATCCATCACCTCACCCTCACACTTCTGAGCATGAAGGACTCATTTTAGGGTAATGGAAAAAAAAAACTTTCAAGTTGATTATAAATCCATTAAAATGTCAGTGTGTAATTGTTTTGTCATATTTTTAGAGACAAAAATGACCAAAACTTTACACACTGCACCTTTAAAGAAAAGAGGCTGTGTGATTTCTTTTAAGGCTCTGCGACGGCCTCGCACTTGGAGAGCTCTTCAAGACTTGATCAAGCTCCGCTATATAAACACAGACCAGCTCCCACCTGCAGATGTCACCAAACCTTACACACTGCACCTTTAATGTGTACTTCGTTCCGACCCTCTGCTGCCGTGACAGCGCAATCTCCTGTTCCTGCATGGGATGAGGGCGCTTCATGTCTCTTATTCCTGTCCCAAACCATGTATCCGTGTGCTGGAGGTGGAGCAGGTTGTGTCTCAGAAGTTCCACTTTGATCCACATTTGCTGTGGTCACTCCTCCGCTCTCAAGTCAGGAGATGGATCAGCTGAGAATCAGATGACGGTTGAGTCAGATGACTTTAACAGGAGACTTCCACCAAGTTTCCTTTTCTGTGGAGCGAGCGAGCGGGCGAGCGGGCGGGCGAGCGAACGCACGCCCACTCCATTTAACAGCCTGAACTTCAATGAGAGCCAAGCCACTTCATCTCACCGGCTCCGCTTTCAACCCCGGCGATGGCGGTGTGGTCGCGCTCCCGCAGCCGTAATTACTTTCTGCCCCCGACCGTCGCCCCATCAGACTCAACCCGGCTGATGGGGCGCATGTGTCGGTCAGAGCGGCTGGACCGTGTGTTTATGTCTTTGTAAGCCTCCTCGCTCCCTGTTCACCTCCTCCTCCTCCTCCTCCTCCTCCTCCTCCTCCTCCTCCTCCTCCTCCTCCTCCTCCTCCAGCCCGGTTAGCCTCACCTCCTGATCAAAGGCTCCGTGTGAAGTTCAGCCATTTCATCCCCGGAATATGTTTCGAACCCATCTCCTCTCTGGAGTGCCGGAATGTGGACGGGTATTAATGGGAATATTGGAGGTCAAGGAGTCTGGCTGTCTGAGCCTGATGGACTGGGTGGTATCAGAAGATGTCCAATTTTGGCACAGCGACTATCAAAGCTCTTTTTTTTTTAACAATGCTATAATGAAATTCTGTAGATTAAGTGTAGTGTCATTGGGCCTTCCCTTGTTTTATTCTACCCACCAGCGGCGCTCATTAATGGTGCAAGATAAATGAAACACTTTATGGGTCAATTAGCAGAGGTGATTAAACTACTGGCGGTTACATTTGCTGACACGGGCCGCGTCTAGACGGGTCGGAGAATTAAAGCTGCTGCTCTATAAAGCAAACGGCGCCTGACATAAGTGACTCCAGGCATCGTGAAATTAAGAAGATGAAAGATCTTTAGAAGATAGAGAGACACACATCTGTGAAGTGTCAAAAATGTCAAAAACAAATGCTACACAAAACTGAAGGAATGGAGTCGGTGTCAGTTATGCTGCTTTCAGTAGCTTTTGAAGTATCTGTCATTGTTTGAGTTGGAACAACCAATTAAAGGCAGATACACTGAGGAACTCATGGGGGGTGCAGGGGGGGGGGGGGGCAAAGCCCCTCTTGGGGGGGGGGGGGGGGGACAAAGCCCCTCTTCATACCCTCATGGTAGCTCTAAGCTGATGTGCGAGGTCTTCAAGACTCGATGAAGCGCTGGGGACTACAAGTAATCCGCCATTGTTGTTGGTGATGGTGGTGGTGGTGGTGGTGGTGGGTAAGTGAATGTGGGTGAAGGGAGAAAAAAATACTTTGGTGTCTCCATGTGAACGGGGCCCTAAAGGTGCAGTGTGTAAGATTTGGTGACAACTAGAGGAGAAGTTGCAGGTCGTATCCATCACCTCACCCTCGCCCTTCTGAACATACAGGAGAACCTACGTTAGACTTCAGTTGTCATTAAAACTCACAAGACATTTAGTACGTCCACTCTGACTACTGTAAAAACACGGTGGCCTCCGTGGAGAGGACCCCCTCTCTTGAATATATACATTAATGGGCTCATTTTAAGGTAATGGCAACACCAATACAATTGGAAACAAACAAAAACAAGCATTTACATGATTATAAATGGCAGCATGTAATTGTTTTGTAATATTCTTGGAAGTGCCAAAAATGACCAACATCGTACACACTGCACCTTTAAAGAATCAGAGAGGTTGTGTGATCTTCAAGACTTGATAAAGCTCTGCTATACAAATACAGACCCGTCACCAGTTTACCACCAAACAGGCCGGAGTGTTGGACTGCTCTGAAATGGACATTTTGAGCGGCAGTGCCCCACCACCTGGACCAGGGTGCCCTCACCCTTTGAGCCCCTGGCCCTCAGACATGCTGCCCACGCCCCTGCTCACATGATACCCTTCATCCCCGCAGTGCTGCGGGGACAGTCCTGTCAGCGTTGGGTCAGTCGTATTCCCCCGAGAGGAGCAGAGGTTACAAAAAAGCTGACTAGCCTCGTCCTTGAATTGACAAATGAGGCAGCGCAGAGCAGCAGCAGCGTTCCCATACAACACTATGTGTGTGCAGCCAGGTGAGGGCTGTCAGCACTGGAAGTAAACACACACACACACACACACACACACTGGTTCGCTGAGTTAATTGAGTCTTTGCTCAGAGATACCAACACAACCCCATCGGAAACGCTCAATCAATACAACATAGTCAAAGTGATATCTGAGCAGCGGCTGACCTCACTCACACCGGCGACTGGAACGGATCACGTTTCCTGTTTGCTGCATTGCCAAAAATTCAAGTTGGGTCGAGGGGGCGGGGGCGGGGGCGGGGGTGGGGGCTGGGGGGGGGTAGCAGAGAATTATTTACCCCAGGCCTCCAGAGAAAGCAGAGAAATCTATTTATCATTATCTGGCTGTCATTTCTTTTGGGGGGGGGGGGGGGGGGGGGTCATGTACTCAGCATTTCAGAGAAGAGCCAATAATAATGGCATGCTGTTTGTTAATGGCCAGTGCTGTGGCTAGTTGCACGGGGAAATCCCAGTAGAAATGGTATAGTGGTGTGTGTGTGTGTGTGTGTGTGTGTGTGTGTGTGTGTGTGTGTGTGTGCACTGCTAACAGGAAGCCAGGCACCCTAGGGCCATCTGCTCCCTGCCACGGCTCACATGTCACCCTGTGACAACACAGCATTATTGATTCACACCACCACATCCACTTCCATGTGTACACACAGTGCCACTCGTGTGTGTGTGTGTGTGTGTATGTGCACGAGTGTGTACACAGCCATTTTGTGGATGGCAAATAATTGATTAGCACCAGGACATCCGCTTTTGCGTTTGCTCTCTTGTGCGCGTAGATTCATAAAGTTTTGAAACCTCGAAAAGGGGCAATGGAGAACGTGGCTTGTAGCAGTGACTGTAGAGAATGTCTTACATTGATTATCACCACTGTCCTTTTCAGTTAAACCTATTTATGCTCATCTTACCGGCGTCAAACAACTTTGCTGGTAAGAATTCAGCAGGGACACATGGCATCACCATTAGATTTCACTAAATGCTGCACACTGTGCCTTTAAAAGTCAAATCATAGCCTTCTTTGTGTTGGTTAGGAGCGCGGCGGCAACCTCGGGTGGAGACGGAGAAGCCCAACGGGAAGTGGAAAAACCTGCAGTTCATGGGGTGGCCACTGGGGGCTGACTCAATCTAGAGACTCCCATGTTGACATGACCAATGAAACATGTTTAAAGCCTGGTACAAACTTTGGTTTTGGTCTCAGTCAGTCATGTGTGAACGTGACATCTGTCTGAGAGGTGATTTTTTTTGTGTAACTTGCTTATGTTTGTTTAATAGAGGTTTGAAATGGCGCACAATTCTCCGCGTGCGTTCCGCCTCTTTGCCCGTTTTTCAATGAACCGAGAGCTAGAAGAAGTTCGGCACGATGGCGACAAGAGACTCGCCCACAATGTGCCTCAAATGCACTCTGCAGAAACCGCCACGGACGCTACGTCCATCTTTATAAACAGTCTGCGATTACCACCGAAATGATTATCAAATCAAATATTCCCGCAAACATGGGAAATAACGTAACACAACGCATTTCCCCTGAAAGTGTGAAGACATCATATCGAGAGCTACATTTCAAAGAGCGGCTGCCATTGTTGCTCTTCAAATAAATTAATTGTGAATTTGAATTTATCCAGAAAAAAATACCCCCCCCCTCTTTTTTTGGGGGGGGGGGGGGGGGGGGGGGGGGGGTTTTTTGGGGGGGGGGGGGGGGCGGTTTGTCCCAGAAATATCTACAGCAGCGAGACAGTGGGAGGAACCATTTAACCTTGCCCTATATTGATATAACACGCCGCTTGGCAGGGTGTGCCCGGTGGCAAAGTCAACTGATGTCTCAGTGGGCTCCTCATTATCCAGCCCCCACTCTGACGGGAAAGGTGGAAAACTCTTTTATCTGCCATCTCAAACGCCTGGGCTCTTTTTCCACCGCCGCCCGGCGGTGGCCTCGCTTTGCGATCGCAACGGGACGGGCATTCACAAGTAACGTGACAATTAAAGGACCACACGGGAGCAGCGGTGGTTACGCGCACTATATTTAGAGGCCTCTCGCGTGTCCCTGCATCTTTCAGGGAGCGCCGCGCGTTACCTGACACTGGAGGTCTCTCGTCCCTGGGTGTTCGCCTTTGAAGAGGCCCGGGGGCACGTGGACGTTCATACATGCACATGCGGTAACGGAGGGGACGAGAATAAAGAGGCAGTGGGCGGAGGAGGCATTCGCTTCTGACAGGAGCTCGGAGAGCGTTTCGCAGCGTTCTGCAGGAGGAGGAGGAGGAGGGGGGGGGGGGCGTCCATTTAGTGTCCAAGTTTATCCCTCCATTCATTATTCATCAGCGTGTGCTCCGAGTCGGTGCTTCAAACAGCGCCTGCGTGTGTCCCTGGTGCAACAGGGAGGCGGTGGAAGGTGGAGATGAATGCAAGGGAATCATAAGGGGATGGTGATCCTGTGTCATCATACGTGACGCTTCATTGGTCCTCAGGGGGCTGTACTGATCCAACATGGCGGCCTCCACAGAGAGGACCTCCTCCCGATGGGCTCAACTTTAGATGATTTGAATCGAATTAAAGGTGCGAGTGTGTACGATACCGGTCAGTACTGTCACTCCTACAAGATATTACAATTACACGCTGGCTCTTTCATGAATTTACAATGACCTAAATGTTTACATTTTTTGCCCATTATCCTTGAATGGGCCCATTAATGCATATTTTCATATTTTTACAGTAGCCCAGAATGGATTTACTAAACATCCTTCGAGCTTCGATGAAAGATGAGGGCTAACTCCCGCATGTTCAGAAGGTGATGGATACAACCGGGTGTCAACTTGGATGTCACCAAATCTTACACACTGCACCTTTAAACACAAGTGTGATTATCATATAAGGAAAGTGATATATTTCACTTCATTTGACCTTTAAAGGGACAGTGCAAAGGGTTCCCTGACATCTAGTAATGAACTTGTAAATTGTAAAAAAAAACAAAAAACAAAATCCAATGTGTTTCGTTTCGTTTATCCGTCCATTCATTATTCATCAGCGTGTGCGCTGAGGTGGGCGGCGGCGCCTCAAACAGCTCCCGCGTGGGTCCCTCGTGGGACGGGACGACGGCGGGTTGGGATGAATACAAAGAAAAAAGCATGTGGCTGAATTCACCCGGCACCAATCTGCAGCCTCCCGGAGAGAGAGTCAAAATAAACAAAGCACACGCGCACGTCAGCACGCCTACAGTGGTTCCGGAACGACGCGGTCGGCCCGTCCAACAAAAGAACAACGCGGCACACGCCCTCCGCTCAGGAAAGGAACACCCAGGTCATCTCCATTATTTATTTGCAGTGGCTGTTCTCCCAGCAGACATTCCTCCGGCTCTCCTGAGGAGGCCCTGGAACAAGCGCACAGGACGGGGCGGAGCGTCTCGGGGGAAAGAGGCGAGGCCGTGGAAAGGCGAGATCGACAAGCTCCAGAGTTAAACTGCGAGAGAACTCTGCTCATGGTGCTGTCGCACGCAGCAGCAGAGGTGCTGATACGCTCCCGGTATGCAGGGAATGGTAAACGCAAGCGAGGGAGCTATCTCCAAGTGCACATCTGACCTCGTGTTCACGCCCAGAGGATAAGAAAGAGAAAGTCCTCTATCGGGTTCACACAGGAGAGAGGTTTGGACATTTCGCTGTCAGAAAAGAAAAGAATAGTGGCTCCAATTTCAAATAAATGGTGCAATTAATAATTTATGACGGAGTGGCACGCAGCTGCCAGAAAAGCTTTGGTTTGTTATTATATGGGGCGAACGTCTGCTGATGCAAAGCCAGTCTCGCTTTTTCTCAAAGGAAATAGAGTTCGGGGGTAAGAATGGGAACAAACTGTCTCAAGGGAATTTAACACCAGAAGCGGAATGATAAAGAGTGCGAATTGTGCATGAACATACCCGAACTCCAAACCCTAACCCTATACCCTGTACCCTATACCATGTACCCTATACCCTATACCATGTACCCTATACCCTGTACCCTACACCCAACCCTTGTGTATTGCTAATCATTCTGTTCAGGAGGGTTCTCATAAAATGTGGTACTGTGGAAAAACATAATCAGACATTCTTTGGGGGTGGGGGGGCCTCTCAGGTCAGGGGCCCCAGGTAATTGCCCCATTTTTGCAACACCACTGCTAGTACCATGACAAGAAGCAGTTTTTCAGCAATCTAACCATCAAAACATCTTCTTCTGCCGATCGGCATGAACATCGTCAAAGGACGTAAGTCTCACTTTAACCAAACACACACACACACACACACACACACACACACACACACACACGAACCAAACATTGGCCTTTAGTGTCTCTCAGGCAGTTAGAGACTGACTGAAGCAGCCTCCTTATTGTTATTCCGGCGGCAGCACCTAAAATAAAGAGCTTTAAACATTCTTCCTGAAGTATTTTCAAACACTCAGAGACCCAGACAGCCATGAGACTCCAGCTCCCTCTCTCTCTCTCTCTCTCTCTCTCTCTGAAAAGCATTAATATCTGATTGATTCCAACAAAGAGTTTACGACCCCGAGCCGCAGCCCGTTGGAAAGGTCTTTGAGATTACAGTTGCAGGGCTTGATGGGTGTAAACACGGCGGCAGATGGTGAGCGACTGAGGCCTGTGTGGAAAAAGGGGTACAGTACGGGGGGGGGGGGGGGGGTTGGGTGGGGGGGGGGGATCTTGGACGATCCTCGCCACACTAAGCTCTTTTGTCCCTGTTACAGAGCCGTGAGTCCACATCGAGAGGAAACCACGAGAAAACAAGAGAGATGCAGAGCACTCCATGCTGGGATTTGAAATTAAGGGTGGGATGGGGGGGGGGGGAACACCCTAAAATGCTATTTGCATGAGTAATCACTCCTGTCTCTTATTACTGGGAATCAGTTTATGAGGTGGGACTGATCCAAAGCACCTCTCCTCCAATGTTGCATTCCTTTCACTGCCAATCGAGGTCTTTTGTTTTTGTGTTTAAAGGTGCAGTGTGTAAGATTTGGTGAAGGGGGGGGGGGGGTTGCATGTTGTATCCATCACCTCACCCTCACTCTTCTGAACATGCAAGAGAACCTCTGGTAGAATTCAGTTGACATTAAAACCCGGAAGACGTTTAGTACGTCCACTCTGGGCCACCGTAAAAACATGGCGGCCCCCGTAGAGAGGACCCGCTTCTCATGTAAACATACATGAATGCGCTCATTTAAGGGTAATGGGGGGAAAAAATAGCACATTCAGGTGGTTATAATTTCACGAAAATGTCAGAAATATTTTCTGAAATATTTTTAGAAGTGACAAAAATGAACAACGTTTTTGGGCCAATTTTTGTCACGTCTTTTTTCAGGACTAGAATCACAAAACAACTGTATACTCACATTTCCACAAATGTATACTCACCTCAATGTATGAGCTCGTTTTAACATCACACGAAAATGAGCCCGTTAATGTATATTTACGCGCGGAGCGGGTCCTCTCTACTGGGCGCCGCCATGTTTTTATAATAGGATTTACCTAACATCTTTTGAGCTTTAATGACAATCGAGAGCTACCGTAGATTCTCCTCCGTGTTCAGAGGGGAAGGGTGGGGTGACGGATACAATAGGCAACTTCACCAATAGATGTCACCAAGTCTTACACACTGCACCTTTAACGCCGACACTGAGTGCACGTGCAGCCTTGAAAACCCCGAATGGCGCCACGCTCGGTGACGAACACGCTGGAGGGGAAACAAATCACATCCAGAGGACACATACTGAATATGAGTGAGACCTCCTCTGCTGCATGTGACGAGCTGCGTGCGCCACCTTTACGGGTTCTTTGTTTTGTTGTGTTTGTTATTTCCTATTCCGCTCCGCCGACATGTCACCTATATGGAGATTAATGACTTCCTCGCTTCACTGGATCCACTCAGGTGCAACAGGGGAGTAGTGGGGTGCAGCCAGATGCCCGCCAGTACCTATAGCAACACGCAGGTCCCACCCGTTGATGAGCAGATTGTGCTCGGGGAATCCCCCACAGGTTGGACCCAAACCAACTTACATTGTCCTGCACGCACACACACACACACACACACACACACACACACACACACACACACACAGACAGACAGACAGACAGACAGACACACACACACACACACACCTGACACACACAGAGAAATAGGCCACCTGGTTAGCAGAATTCCTCAGACACCTGATCCCACTGTTTGAGGCTTTGAAAAAAGGGGTTCGCTCCTTACTCTCGTTTCCCACATGAAAGCGAGACTGGAAAACAAGACTAAAGAGCTGCTGGTTCTCGTGTATGTGGTTACGCGCTCCAGTGACAATGCTAACATCCCGGCGTCGAGCACATGCTACGTGTGCTATGTTTACCACCGAGGGTTTTGCATGTTAGCACTCGCTCTTTTGGCAAGTGTCAAAACGTAGCGGTTGGGACAGTTGGATATGGTACATTTCAAGAAGTAGTTCATGAGAATTTGAATTTGTACCTGATGTTGGTGCTTGATAAAAAAAAGTCTGGGGTTTACCAGACTAAGTACAATTCAGCTTGGGGGAGTGTCCGTGTGTCACGGTGATCCAGTCAGTAGTTGCTAAGATATTCAACTGTAAAACCACAATTTCACAATGTACCGTGACACAGGAGAAAAAGTCAGGGGACCAACAAACTACAGGATTCATCCTCTGGCGACTGGCAACATGGGTGCAAATGACCGTCACACTCGAAACGGTTGGTCTATTTCTCAGGAGGATTCATCCACCGGAGACCATCGATGTCTGAACACTATTTCACATCCAGCCGTTACTGATAATCACTGAAAAACCGAATCAGGAGACTTAAGGAAACTTTATAGGACAGACAAACAGCAGGGTTCATCCTCTGGGGATCACCAATGCCTTGACACCATTCCATATCCAACAGTTATTCGGACTTGGCTGTAAAACAGAACTTTTGCCCTCAAACATGACACTCGAGGAAACTTTACGGGATAAACAAACTGTATGGTTCATCCTCTGGGGATGATCAATGCCTTGCCACCACTCTATATCAAATAGTTAATGAGATGAGCTGAAAACAAGAACGTTTACCCACAATACCTGCTATTTCAAATCAAGCTTTGAAGTGAACAAACACAGTATTTCGCCCCTAACGTTCAGATACCTGAATGTATTTTTGACTCGCTGCTGATGCGTGTAGACACAACAATGATTTAGGGGGCGCAACTATTTCAGGCTCCAGCTGTCAACAGGAAACAGAGGGCGGCTGATAGAAAGCCCTTTTCCACAACATTCCCATGTCAAAATATCAGTCATGACTTGATTTAGCTTCTTCCACCTTTGTTTTTAAGAGAGTTGGAAAAACACCAGGTTCACAAACACAAGTTGCACAGAACTATGTTTGTTCAGTACAGACCGAATTTCCAAAATTCAACTTGCATGTGTCGACTGAAAGTGACATGAGTACAACTGGGGGGCAACGGATGAAGCACAATAAGAAGTGTAGAAACTTGCAGTTCACAACGTGGCCACTGGGGCTGACTCCAAAAGGGAGAAAAGTAGACTTCCATGTTAAAACTTCAACTCCAGAGGTGAATGAAACATGTTTGAAGCCTGGCACAAACTTCAGTTTGGGTCTCAATCAGTCCCAGTTTTTCCTGTGACAACTGATCGGGGGAGTGAAAACATTGTGTTGCCATTTTGCCGAATCCCAACTGCCCCTGGTTCCCAGTTCATTCATAAACGGGCATAGAAGCAGAACACACACTGAGCTGTGGGTCGGCTCGTGGTGTCGTCACCTCATCCGCAGTATACAAGGTCGGCTCGGCTGTCAGTCAAGAGACCACGCCCTTAAGTTAGAAAAAAATTCACCCCCGTACAGTTGTCAGGGCAAAACATGTGACCGATTGAGACCAAAGCTAAAGTTTGCACCAGGCTTTAAACATGTTTCATTCACCTCAAAGCTTGGCCATTTTAATTTTATGAGAGTCTTTGGGGATTTGCTCCCTTTTGCAGTCAGCCCCCAGGGGCCACCCTATGAACTGCAAGTCTTCTCACTTCCTATTGCGCTTCATCCATCTGCACTGGAGATTAACCCTCAGCTCCGCCTCTATGCCCGTTTTTGAATGAACCAGGAACTCGTAGAAGTTAGGATTTGGCAAGAGGCCGACAAGGAACTCGCCCACAATTTGCTTCGAATGCACTCTGCAGAAACCAACGGGCGACATTCCCTCCGCAAAGTTCATCAAGAATGAGGTATGCAGCGCGTTTGCTCCATTTCAACCCACCCAGGGGTTTTCACAATAAAACAGCTTGTTTGCCACATCGTTTCAAAGCAGTGGCAGCCATTGTTCAGCCCCCATTGCATGCAGGCACCAGCTGAGGACATCAAGGTCGTGTCCTCAGATTTTTTAGCTGCAGCTGCACGGGGGTGGCGTTCATGTGCAATCTACCATACAGCCCCGGAGTGTTTAATTGGCTTATTCTAATATTGCTGTGTGAAAGGCCAAGGAGGGAGGTGTGAGTGGAAGATCTGGCAACAGCCCCGAGATCACTGAAAAAAATGCCTCCCAACATGTGAGTTGCGTGAACTCAGCAAGAAGTCACAGCAACTTCCAAAAAAAACCAAAAAACTTCAGGTCCACGAACGGCGATGAATAAGAAGAAAACAAGCCATTTTTGGCACACGCTGAATGACTTCATTATGTTTCAAAATCCAGCCAATGAAAAAGGAGAAGCTGGATTTCACAAACCCTGCTGCAAAGTCCACAGCGCAGACAAAGCTGTGTGCCTGCAGTGTTGGTTATTAAAGGTCAGGTAACAACAAAAACACTCAGGATAGGAAACTCCCCGACCTCCATGATGGTATTCAAATGATCTTATAAATCAACGGCAATGTCTGATGCCCAAGCTTTGGGACACTTGGGGCAATTAAAGCGGGCCGAGTCCACCTCTGGCCATGTGGTTTGTGAGCCGCTGGGAGCACAAATCCACCAAATTGAGCCAAACAGGAGACATATGCTTTCAAATAACCCTAAATAATCCCTGGGATTAAAAAAAAAAAAAAAAAAGACTGTGCTTTCTCTCTCTGGGCGGATGCAGAGCAGCAGAGACACAGCCCCCTTCTCTCCGCTCTCTGCTCGGCTGGATGATGCCGATGACCTACATTGTCGTGCAGTGGGCACAGGCTCCTGAGACCCGGAGTCGGCCGGAACGTGGCGGAACGCTCAAGGCACAGGTCTGGAATACAGCAGCAGACAAAAGAACGTGAATGCGCGGGGGAGCGCCTGTTAAACACGCGCGGCCGAGGGGACGGACGCCCCCGTGTTCCTGCAAGGGGGGCCCCCCCTCTGGGGCTGCCTTTGATATGTGCCACAACCCGCTACCTCCAGGGGGCAAGGCACACTGAAGGGGAACGTTAAACACTCTTCAGTATGAATCGATGGTGTCACCCCCCCCCCCCCCCCCCCCCCCCCCCACACACACACACACCTCCTCGCCTATCTCCAAATTCTGATCCACAAACTGCGCAAGTGCACCCATTACATGCACTAATTATTTAGGCTATTTAGGTTTAAAGCATCTGTATGTAGCTTTAAAGGTGCAGGGATGTAATGTTTCATTTTTGTCACTTCTAAAAAAGATGGCAAAACAACTACATTTTCCTGAATTTATAATCACCCAAAGGTATTGCTTTTCTCCCGTTGCCCTTAACTGAACCCATCAATGTATATTTACATGAGGAGCCGGTCCTTCTCTACGGGGGCCGCCATGTTTCTTTTCGTGACCCAGATTGGACGCACGAAACATCTTTTGAGCTTTACTGACAACTGAGGTCCACCATAGGTTCCCCTGCATGCTCAGAAGGGCGAGGTGATGGATACAGCGTGCGACTTCACCTCTAGATGTCCCCAAATCGTACCCACTGCACCTTTAAAGCCCAAAGAGGAAGTGACCGGTGTGTGTGTGTGTGGGGGGGGGGGGGGGGTGGGAAAACAAGAAGAAAAAACAGCACCAAACCCCCCCGGTGGATATTCCTGAATGTGCCTCCAACCCCTGCCAACATGGAGCCACATGCCAGGAGGGAGTCAACCAGTACAAGTGCCTCTGCTGGCCAGGTACAGTGTACTTTACATAATACTGGGTCTCATACTAAACAACTCACCCAATAAATCTCCTCAATATCACATGAACCCCCTCCACCATCATTTATTAGGAAAATAATCAAATGACAGCCTACTACTCTCAAAGAGCACCTACAAGAGGCAGGCAACCTCCGGTGCAGACGGATGAAGCAAATAAGAAGTGAAAAAAACTTGCAGTTCAGATGGGTGGCCACTTGAGGCTGGCTCCAAAATCCCCATAGACTCCCAGAAGAGAGAGAAGGTAACATGTTTAAAGTCTGGCACAAAGTACAGTTTTGGTCTCAGTCAGTACAGGGGGTGAATTTCCGCTTATTTTTATCTTATCGACGTTTGAAATTGTGAAATTGTGCATAATTTATGTGCTGACCTGGCACATACTGCAGGTGATGTGACGGCATCATGGGCCCAGCCACAGCTCTCTGTGTTCCACCTCGAAACCAGGAAGTAGGAGGAGGTAGGCAGTGGCAAGATGGCAATGAGTGACTCGCCCACAATTGGCTTCAAAAACACTCTGCAGACACCAACGGGTGACGTCACAGATGCTACGTCCATCTTTACGTCCAGTCTATGGTTGCATTACAAAGTGTGTTTCCAGCTTTTTATCTGTCTGGCTCCCCTCTTATCAACATGTATCTAAATATATCTTTATCTTTCCAAAATATTTTGACAACGTTATACATAAATTCTATTCCTTAAGATTCAGAAAATGCATTTATGTTTTGTTTGTATAGACAAAATGTTACTTGTTTACAGAAGGTAAAGAGTTCATCTGAAGTTGAAATATGCCTTGGATGGTCTTAGTCAAAGTGAGAGAGTAACTTCCTGATTCACTCTACATGACAAACAAAACACACTGACACCTGTATGGTAGCACAATGGGAATATGTTTAACCAGAATCATCACCCAGGGTCAAGGGTCACCCAGGTGTGTACAATTTTGGTCAATTTTGGTCACTTTTATCTACAGAACCAGAATTACAAAACAATTACATGTAGACATTTTTACAAATGTATAATCACCCCAATGTATGACTTGCTTTTTGTATAACCCTAACATTAGCCCTTTAATGTATATTTACACCAGGAGCGGGTCCATTTTTATTTTTTTGAGGTTTAATGACAACCGAGGGCTCCTGCATGCTCGAATGGGGAGGATGAGGTGATTGATATACGATGCAAATTCACCAGTAGATGTCAGCAAATCGTACACACTGCACCTTTAATTGCCTCTGGAATTAATTGGCTTGGATCAGCATCGATAGGAACGCAACACCTTGATGAAGAGGTGATTTCCTATTCATTGCAGTATGCTGCAGTGGATTTATCCACCCTCTGGACATTAGCATGTATGACCATGCTTCTTCATAATACAATTTCTTTGCTACAACTTGTAACAGCATTGAACATTTAAAGATTTTAGCGCTTGGGTTTAGTCACAGTCATAGACTCTATATAAAGATGGTCTGTGATGTCACTCATTGGTTTCACTGGAGTGGTTTTGAGGCAAATTGTGAGCGAGTCCCTCGTCGTCATCTTGCTGAATCCAAACTCCACCTGGTTGGGTGGCAGAGAACGAACGGGCAAAGAGGTGGAGCACACACAGACCTGTGGGTCGGCTCGTGGTGTCGTCACCTCATTCGCGATACATGCCAGGTCGGCTCGGGTGTGAGACAAGAGACCACGCCCTTAATTATGCATACATTCAAACGTCAATAAAATTGAAAATAAGCGAGTTTGAAAAAACAAATCACCCCCTGTACAGTTGTCACGGGGAAAACATGTGACTGATTGAGTTCAAAACCAAAGTTTGTACGAGGTGCAGTGTGTAAGATGTCTGTCTTAATTGTCGCTTCTAAAAATAATACAAAACAATTAAATACTGACATTTTCATCAATTTATAATCACCTTCATTTTTTTTCCATTTCCCTTAAATGTTCCCATTGATGAGTACTTACATGAGGAGGGGGTCCTCTCTATGGGGGCCGCCATGTTTGTACAGTTGTAAAAGTGGACGTACTAAATATCTTTTGAGTTTTAATGACAACTGAAGTCGACCATAGGTTCTCCTGCATGTTCAGAAGGGTGAGAGTGAGGTGATGAGTACAACGTGCAACTTCACCTCTAGATGTCACCAAATCTTACACACTGCACCTTTAGTACAGTATGCAGGAACAGATTTATCCATGACCACGCATGTCCATAGCACAACTTATTTTCTACAGCTTGACACAACATTCAACATTTTAGATTTTAGCGCGTGGGTTGAGTCACAACACTTGCAAGACAGTGAGGCGTTTCAATCTGTAGAGTAGTTAAAGGTGCAGTGTGTAAGATTTGGTGGCATCTAAGTGAAGTTGTATGTTGTATCCATCACCTCATCCTCACCCTTCATGCAGGAGAACCTATGGTCGACTTCAGTTGCCATTAAAACTCTTTACTACAGCGAAAAACATGTCAGCCTCCACAGAGAGGTCCCCCTCCTCATATAAATATATATTAACAGGCTCGTTTTAGGGTAATGGAAAAAAAAAACAACATATATGTGATTATTCAATTCATGAAAGGTCAGTATGTATTGTTTTGTAATATCTTTAGAAGTGAAATTATGACTAAAATATCACATACTGCACCTTAAAATATCACATACTGCACCTTTAAAAGAAACAGTCTCCTCACAACCGACAACAGAATAATTTCAGCGATTGACACCTGCATAATTATTGACATATTAATATCTTACTATGTGTGTGTGTGTGTATGTGTGTGTGTGTGTGTGTGTAGGTTATGAGGGAGAGAACTGCCAGGTTGATATAGATGAGTGTGAGCAGCATCCCTGTGAGAACGATGCCGAGTGTTTCCAGCGATCAGACGCCCACAACTATGGGATGATGCCCGAACTCAGCACAGCCACCTTCACGTATGAAGGGGCGGCCGGCTTCATCTGCCGCTGTCCACCGGGATTCACCGGTAAGTCACATCACGGCAAGGAACCTTTCAGCTGTCATGGAGTGAAGGGGACATCAGGGGTCATCAGTCTGATTCCTCTGCTCACAGGAGACAACTGCTCCATCAATGTGGACGAGTGTGAGTCTGCTCCATGTCAGCACGGAGGGCAGTGTCGGGATCTGGTCAATTCTTATCAGTGTGTCTGCCCAGACGGCTTCACAGGTAAGAGGAACTACTTATTTGCTGGTAGCTTCGTTAAAGGTGCAGTGTGTACGATTTCGGTCATTTCTATTGGTGGAAAACAATATCACAAACAATTCAATACTGACATTTTCATAGTTACCTAAACATACGGACTTAGCAGGCTGAAAGAACAAGCTGAATTTAAAGGTGCAGTGTGTAAGATTTTGGTCATTTTTGTCACCTCTAGAAATACAACAAAACAATGACATACTGACATTTTCACTTCTAATTTTAATCACCTAAATATATATTTTCCCCACTACTCTTGAATGAGCCCTTTAATGTATATTTAAAAAATATAGGATGCACAATACAAATACTTAATTCATATGCTAGTATTTAATATACTTTTAGATTCATCAAATCTGTTTAACAGCACACAAAAAAAATCTGTTTCATAGTATTGAACGTCCTCAGCAGAACACGCTTTAGCCAGATACTTCAGAGGCCCCCAAGCCATGTTTCTCAACTGGTGGGTCGCAACCCAAAAACGGGTCGTGGAAATGTTTGCAGTGGGTTGTGGATTTATTGACTTGGAATAAACTGTGGGAGGATTTTTTCATGCATTGGAGTGCAGTCTATTCACACTCTTTAACAGTAGGTGGAGATGATGCCCTTTATTGCAATTTCACAGATAGAAGCACACAACCGTAAAGTTTGTTTTCATAGGGGGGTCGTATTTACATTTCACTACCTTGTGTCCCTACGATGAACTTTTTGGTTTTTAATGTAATCGGGGATTGTCTCTAGCATTGCCCCCTGCTGGTCATTTTTGATATCATCATATCATGTCGGCCCACTGTGATATTCTGTACTATCTCAGGTTCAAAGACCACCATCTTTTCATAAGATAAATGAAAGAAGTTGAACATTTTATTTGGGTTGCAGTTCATGATTAAAGGTGCAGTGTGTGAGATTTAGTAACATCTAGAGGTGAAGTTGGATGTTGTATCAATCACCTCACCCTCACACTTCTGAGCATGCAGGAGAACCTATGGAAGTCCTCAGTTGTCAATAAAACTCAAAAGATGTTTGGTACGTCCACTTTTACAACTGTAAAAATATGGCGCCCCCCCCCATAGAGAGGTCCCGCTTCTCATGGAAATATACGTTAATGGGCTCATTTAAGGGTAATGGGGAAAACATTAAACATTTTGGTGATTAGAAATTCATGAAGATATTAGAATGCCATTGTTTTATTTATTGAGATTATTTTTAGAGATGACAAAAATGACCAAATCTTACACACAGCACCTTTAAGGGGTGAGGTTGGATCCCACTGCCAGACGAGTTGAGAACTACTGCCCTTACACCAAATTATAAAAAGTTAATCTTTCTCCTGCTGATCATTCCTCATGGCTCGCCGAGGTATTTATTCCTCATTAGAGGAGATCTGTCTCTGCATCACTCAAAACAGGAAGAAACACCTCGAACCCGACCTTGAGTTGCATGGATCTGGACTTAGAAGTGAGGAAGTGAAGCAAAAGCCTTTGTCAACACACAAGGAAGTGGACCCGCTAAGACTATTATGGCCACGGGATGCTTAGAGTACAGGGTGGGTGGGGGGTGCTGAGGCATATGGTATAGAAGGAGCAGAGCAGAAAACAACAAAGCCAATAAAAGAACCATATGTCAGGCGTGCATCCTGGGTATTTAACGGAGGTCTTTGAGGAAAATTGTCCGGGGGAGGGGCAAAGGCATTACAGCAAAGCTACTTAAGAGACTGATTAAAGCCCCTTGAAATAAAGACAATAATAAACAGTATGAACCACATAAGGCCCTCGTTCAAAATGATATGTGCTTCATTATGAACGTATTGTCATAAACGTGATTTTCCATGCGGTTGAAAAGTGTGACCCTGTTACCTCTGTATGGCACAGGGGGGAGCGACAGGTCGACCTCCCACATGTGTGAAGTTGTCACCACTGGTTGTTAATCCACAAGAGACAATCTCCTTCCGTGCAGCTCTGTGAGAGTGTGACAGTGGTTGGAGCCGACAGAACGTTTTGTTATCAAGACTGTGTGAGACTGAGTCTTTCATTAGTTCAGTCACGAGAACAAGTCTGTGGGATGAGTTAACTATTCACATGTGCATCTTTAGTTTTACTCATAATATCATATAACACACTCAACTCCTGCCACGTTGTCACTCATACAATGCATGATATGTGCATGGCTGTATTTTCTTTCTCTATTTTATTTACATATATTTTGAGTACCTTGAGCTGATGCGTAATGCATCATTTGAGTGGATGCAGAATATTTCAAAACACAGTGAAAATATTACAATATTTTTGCATATTATGAGATTAATACTATACTTTAACGTTCCAAAGCCAGAAGTGAAACAAACTTTATTATTTAATACAAAATTCAAATGCATAGATAATCTATGATTTTGAAATTATATTTGAGGACTGTTAGATGAAAAGAAATACTAAAATATGTTTTCTTAAATCCAATTTTGATAACAACAACAGCAACAACAATATTATTAGCCATAATGATAACAATAATGATAATAATAATAATAATAATAATAATAATAATAATAATAATAATAATAATAATAATAATAATAATAATAATAAGGGGAGGCAGTGCTTCAGTGGTTATAGCAGTCGCCTTTGGAAGCAAAAGTTACCGGTTCGAATCCCACTCGGGCCCTGCTGCAGTGTCACTGGGCCTGACACTGATACCCTGAAAAAAAGCCCCTATGTGTACTGGTAGAAATATCCCGCGACCCAGAACATTGCATAAACGGAAGAAGATGACATGACATAATGATAATACACATTTTCTTGATAACATGAATGTAGAAATATATTTGATTAAAAAAAAGTTCTGCCTTAATCCCCTTTCTTTTTCATTTGTCTGGAGGCAGTGCTTCAGTGGTTATAGCAGTCGCCTTTGGAAGCAAAAGTTACCGGTTAGAATCCCACTCGGGCCCTGCTGCAGTGTCACTGGGCCTGACACTGATACCCTGAAAAAAAGCCCCTATGTGTACTGGTAGAAACATCCCGCGACCCAGAACATTGCATAAACGGAAGAAGATGACATGACATAATGATAATACACATTTTCTTGATAACATGAATGTAGAAATATATTTGATTAAAAAAAAGTTCTGCCTTAATCCCCTTTCTTTTTCATTTGTCTTTAGCATTGAAAAATCGAATGGAAAGCAGCAATGTCCACATAAATCCCTGAATCCGCAGCACCACCTGTGGGTGGTTTTATTAGCAGCTCCTGCCACTAGTGGGCACCCACAGGCCTGCACAAGGAGCATGGAGGGGAACGCAGTAGTACTGCATTCCTCTTGTCAAACACTGACAGGAGCCAGCTGGAGCCTGGAAGCTTACCACTCTGCTCGGGCTGGGCTGCAGGCAGGAGAGGAGAATTGGGTGTGAAGGAGGGAGGAATTCAGGGAGGGATGGAGGAGGCAGAGCGAAAGGGAGTCAAAGGAAAACTGGGCAGGGCTGCAGTTTAATCACTCCTGCCTGTCTGCCTGGTACTGAGTGGAGGAGTGACAGTGCTTCATGAGCCGGAGAGTGGGCGAGAGTGTCTCTGTTTGCAAGTGTGTGTCTACGTATGCGTGTGTGTGTGTGTGTGTGTGTGTGTGTGTGGATGCATGTGCATGTGAGAACTTGGTTGTCATCTCTGCCACCCAGCAGTGTGAGGAATGTGTTGGCTCTTGACTCAGTGGATCATGGGTGGAAGGAAACTGAGGCTGCTGCTGCTGCTGCTGTGCTGCTGCTGCTGTGGGCCCTGGGGGGGGCTGACAGGTACAGTATGGTACAGCACTTCTCGAATGCCGCAGTTGCAGAGAGGAGAGCTGCTTGCATGTGTTGTAAGGGTGTGTAAGTCTTGGCACGGGAGAGCACAAACGGCTTTAGGGTTCCTTGAGTGTAGAGTAATTTAAAGGACTATGTTAATGCGAGCTGACTGCTGCTGCCTCGGCTTAATGTTGAGTGTAGTGTGTGAAGAGGCCCTGACCAGAGAAAACAGGGACATAGACCTGTGCATCTGTGTGTGATACACTCATTTGATATGCTGATGATTACCAAACATAGGCGTGTCTTCAAGCTCTGTATTTTTTAAGTTTGTGCTGGAACTGAAAGTGAAATTGTCAAAAACATTGCACAAAGCCTGTTGGTAAAAGTATCTATCTTCCCTTGCAGGTGTTCACTGTGAGGTGGACATCGACGAGTGTGACAGCGACCCATGCCAAAATGGTGCCACGTGTGAGGATGGCGCCAACTCCTACAGGTGTCACTGCCAAATGCCAGAACTTGGTCTGGAACCCTGGGGTGGGCGAGACTGTGACGTCCGCCTGGTCGGTTGCCAACATCATCAGTGTCAACATGATGCGGGTTGCGACCCGATACTGACTGACGATGGAGTGCACAGCTATACCTGCCTGTGTCCATCCGGCTGGACCGGAGAGCGGTGCAACACCTCAACGACCTTTTCCTTCAACTCCGAGGGCTACATTCACCTGCAGCTCCCAATTTCTGCAAACAGGACTAAGCGCCAGACTGATGAGCATAACCACGGGATTCACGTGCAGCTCAGATTCAGGAGTACTCTTCCTGACATGCTACTGTACTACAGAGGCACCCTGGAGCGCTTTTTTCTCTTAGAAATTATCAGTGGTGCCCTCCATGCCAGGGTGAGGTCAGGGAAGGTGCTGCAGGTCTATTACGTGGGCCCAGTCAATGACGGAAAATGGCACCAGGTGTCCGTGACCATGGATGAGAGGTTGGTGATGACTGTACAGGGACCTGGCTGTGAGGAAGGGTGCCAGGTGAAGAATGAAGGTCACAATCATCTCATCTTCCTCCAGCCAAGTTCCTTTCAACAGCTGTACGTCGGAGGAGCACCGCAGGAATACCTGGACCTTACTTCCAGTGGTCACGGCTTCATTGGCTGCATTGAGGACCTACAAGTGGACCATAAGCTCCTCCTGCCTCAGGACCTCATCAGAGAGGAGAACCTCGGCTTGGAATTGGGATGCACGAAAAAGGAGTGGTGCCATGTGGACCCGTGCATGGACCGTGGGAAGTGTGTGGACATGTGGGTTCATGCCCGGTGTCAGTGTCACAGGCCCTACTACGGAGAAAGCTGTGAAGAAGGTGAGGATAGTCGTGAGTCTGTAAGAGTGGACTCCATCGAAGTCTCCCCGTGAATTTGCAAAAGCTCTGTTTCTTTTCTGTGTTCTTCTCTCTATTGTCAATAAGATTCCTTTTAGTTTGTGTGGTAGATCTAAATGTATTGACAAAATTGGACACAAGTTCTATTACCCGTTGTACTGTGAGGAAGTTAGCCCTTATTACCATTTAGGACCAAACATGTAAATGTGGTTCCTAAGCATGCAAATAAGTAAATAATGATGTTTTTATACAACACTTTGAGTGTTGAGTGATGTGTTTTATATAACAGTTTACATTAGGGGTGTCAAATATATGGCCCGTCGGGCAGACCCGGCTCACCAGAGGGTCCAGTCTGGTAAAAGTTAAAAAGTTACAAAAACTGTGCACTTGGTTTATGTTAGTTATATTGGGAAGAGGAGTTTTCATTTATTAATCAGTATTATTAATATTTCCATTGGTAGAGGACAGCGGACACAGTAGTGACACTTCTCAAGACAATTATGTGGAAGTGCAATAACTCTACATTCAGTTGCGGCAAACTGTTCAGCTGTGGTCAGTATATGTGTCCGGTTTAATAACTAGAAAATCCCACAGCCTGTACAATCAGAACTCTCCTGTGAGGCCTTTCATTTCATCTTTGTTTTTGAAGAGAATTTGTACTTTTTCTGTTCCGGTCATAAATAGACTGTATCTTTATAGCGCTTTATCAAATCTTGAAGACCTCTCAAAATGCTTGACAGTAAAGTTTACATTCACGCAAACATTCATAGTGTGTCATGTTGTGATTTGCAGCACTTTGTATCTGTAAGTAAATGGGACAATGTGGGGTTCGGTGTGTTGGCCAAGGACACCTCAGCATACGGAAAGAGGGAGTGGTCAGTGGACAGCTTCTCTAACCCCTCATCCACAGCTGCCCCATACAAACATACAAAGTAGCTTGCAATGAAAATCCTCCACCAGGCCAAATAAATACTATCTTCAAACATCATAAAAACCTGCAATGTTGATGATGCAGCTAAACTTTGACTTATCTGACATCTTTGTCTTTCCCTCTCCCACCTCAGAGTACCCATCCTGGACCTTTGGCCATGAAAACACCACCAGCTACTCCACCTTCATCATCTCCGAAGCCCATGGAGAAAACTTCACCATTTCCTTTCTAATGAAGTCCCTCAAACACAATGGTCTTCTCCTGCAGCTCAGTCGAGACAGGAAGTCTTATCTGACAATCTATCTGAAGGAGGGCACCGTTGCAATCTACAGCCCCCACACCACAGTGATGTCAGAGGCCAAGTTTGTCACTAATGGCAACAATAATTTGGTGACTGTCAAGGTGCGCTACGGCCATGTGGTTTTCCCCCAAGCAGGGAACCATCGCGCCTTGGGGAATGTGAGTATTGAGGCAGGGGATGTGGCGAGTGTTGGAGGGCTCCCCACGGGTAAGAGCACGACTGCCTGGGGTGGAAACTTCAAGGGCTGCCTGCAGGACATTCGGCTGGACCACAAGCATCTGACTTCTGTGGATCTTCCAACGGATGTGGAGGTATACCAGGCGAGCACAGAGGAGAATGTGCTGCCCGGATGCCAGAGTGATGATACATGCAAGGTAAGGGAGATACACAATCTATAACACATGTGTCAAACTTGCAGCCCGCGGGCCAAATGTGGCCATGCATATCTACTGTATTTGGAGAAACCTCTATTACACATACAGCCTAATTTGATCAAAAGTGGGTCGGACCAGTACAATCCCAGCATAATTACCAATGCACAATGGCAACTGCTGCTATGTGTGACTCCCAGTGGACAAATTTAAAATAGCAGCTACTTTTATTGACAAAATTAGTTTTCTCATCTTGCAGGCTGGATTGGACCCTCTGGTGGGACGGTTTTGGACCACAGGCATTGTGTTTGACACCCCTGCTCTGATAGAAGTAAAGGGTGTACCAGCTAAAGAAGGCATAGTTGTAGTCGGATGTAAACAATATTCCATATTCCATTGAGGTCATCAAAGTGATACTATGTGACACATGTTTCAAACTCGTGTTCCACAGGATCATTTTATGCAGCCTGCGAGAGCTTAAAGGCATATGATTGTCTCAAAATAAAACTCTAAAGCATACATTGCCCATGAACTCTAGTGAATTACGCATGCCACTATTTATGTGTAGCAATATATTCAGAGTCTTTACATTTTAACATGTATGTAAATGCATATAGAATATTCTTAACTTGAAGAAATGATAATCGAGTAAGAAGACAGTTATTGTACAGTATGTTATGTAGTAATCACATTTAGTCCCACAATTTAAAACCAGTGCATTGAGAGCAACTATAACGCTGATGTGGCCCTCGGAGAAAATGACACCTCTATTCTTCAGTTTGTTATTTGTACTTTATGTTCTTTGACATAAAGTAGGTAACGATGGAAGATCAGTAAAAGTGCCTTCTCAGTAAACTGATATCAAATTGCTTGTAAAATTACAGATAAGTAGGTTTGGTTACATAGTTTCACTCTCACTAAATGTGCACATGGGGGATTTTTTCAACTATTAGTGATCAGTAATAGATTATTTATGGATGTAATTCCTTGTTAGCTTACTGTCATATAGCCACTATGGCATGGATACATGTCATATTGGTTTGGCCGACATGTAATTATAGTTAAGCCCTATGTTTGGCCAGTATGTGTCTCTAACAATGAGCTCACATTAATTGGATTAGTTCCTTGCACTGCTGTCTGATAATTGTGTTCTTCCTTACTGTTTCAACCCTATTAACACTGACCTGGTTTGGATCACTCCGGTTTGCAATTTCCTTGCAAGTCCTTGCAAGCTTTAACCTCTGTGGCCGCAGTGGGTAAGAGAATCAACGTTGTAATCCATCCGTGTTTCTCTGCACACAGGTTGAGCCCTGTTTCAATGGCGGAGAGTGTCACATCACTTGGAATGACTTTAAGTGCAACTGTCCTATCAACTACTCAGGACGACTGTGTGAGAAGCGTCTTTGGTGCGTCGACAACCCTTGTTTCGACGGAGTGCGCTGCGTGGACCTACACGATGGTTATGAGTGTGAGTAATCCTTTGGCTGTGATTAACACCGTCTTCATTTAGGCTGGGCAAGTCAAGTAAGGTCAGGTCGAGTTTGTTTAGCTCTTAATCTTGATCTTGAAAGGACAATTTTGCATCACATGCTATTTACAACCTGGCAACCTTGGCACCCACTGACATAATAAGAGTTTCTTTATCCAAAAGAGTTAAAGGTACAGTTTGTAAGATTTGATGACATCTATTAGTTGCAATTTGCAAGTTTATCCCTTACCTCACTCTTCCCTACCAAACATGTAGGAGAACTTATGGTACCCCTCAGTTGCCAATAAAGCAATGAAGACTTTGGTATAATCACTCTGTGCTACTGTAAGAACGTTTTTTCGGGTTAACCACTGGGCAAGAGACGGTTTCAAGGTTTCAACAAAACTTTATTAAACAAAATAATTTCTCATACCAAACAAACCAAAGCTAAAATTTCTGACTGATTGTTCATTGAATTATCTCAAGTATCTGCAAATGAATCACCTGTGACACCGCACACCAACAAATAAGGGACTCGTGAAGAAAACCCACCACCGGGGAGTGAACTGCCACCTCACACCTCAGCACCTGTCCAACAGAAGAAAAATTGTTAAAACACAGCCATAAGGTACCGTTGGCACAGACAATCATCAAAATCCAAGTTTAAACAAATGCCAACTCAAATAAACAAAAATAAAGAACAATGAAATAACACAAAAAAACAAAATTCAACAGATCCTAAACAATGGAAATCAACACAATTGACAATGAAAGGATAAAAATGTGTCAGTGGGGCTGTGGCCATAAAGTGCGCTTGTGCACGAGAACATGCAGGAAACTCGGAGGGAGCTTCAGGTGGCCGACACAGGTTCGGGAGAGAGAGTCATAAGGGAGCAGTATACTCAAAGAGCCACAAGAGCCAGAACAGGGTGGCGTTCTCAGAGAGAGAGCCAAAATGAGGCGATGCTCTCAAAGAGAGGCAAAACAGCATCTCTGGTCCAGGGAGCGGTGCCGATGTGGCCAGTTGATTACTCTGTGGCCTCTACATAACTGTCCAGCGCAGTGCCTTAGAGCCGGATAACGCACGACGCAAGTCATCGCAGACACGGAGCTGTGCACAGGAGATTGTCCGGTGAAGGATCCGCTCACCAAAGCCCCACAGCGAAGACGCACTGAGCCGGATTGCACCGCGTCGGCTCGGCCAGATCAAAGGCAACGCTTCAGCCTCGCCACGCCACATTCAACACGCTAAGCTCGGGGTGGACGCAATCACAGTGCCGCTCACTTGGTGCAGTGCTACGCAGGGGCAGGGGGAGAGCTGACTTCTGGTCACATACAGATTGGTTACTAGCCTGATGCAAATTATCATAATGATTTACTACAATGGGATATGAACGATTTGTAGGTTTTGGGTTCATTAGCTGAATATTAATGTGGTCATCACTACACATGTTTTTGACCGTACTATGCAGTGCTTCTATTGCAGTGATTTCCAGTGGGTTGCGGACCTTTGATGGGGAAAAAAGTGAACCAAAAAACCCTGTGCTTTTATTTTGAAGAGGATTTTTAATAAAAAATTCTTAAGAAAGATTCTTAATCAGACTGCTACTCTATTCACACTCCTTGACAGTTTGTGACGACCTGCTGGTCATTTTTGTTGTTGGCATAGTTATGTCATGAACTATGTATGGTTCAAATGGGACCATCCTTTCTTTAAATTATTAAATCATTTTCATAAAATGTTTCTTGATTAGCAAGTGAGTCAGACCGGTAAAAACATTGTGTGTGTGCTTGTGTGTGTGTGACTTCCAGTGGACAATTTTGAAATAGCAGCTACTTTTATTGAAAAATAAAGTTTTTTTCATCTGGCGGGCCGGATCAGACCCTCTGGCGGGCCGGTTTGTATGTTTGACACCCCTGTTCCAATAGAAACACAATGGTGCACCAGCAAGAGGAAGTGCAGTCAGATGTAAACAATATTCTGTATTCCATTAAGATCGTCAAAGTGATACATATGACACGTGTCAAACTTGTGGGCCGTGAGCCAAATGTGGCCCACAAGGTAATTTTATATCACCTGCAAGAGCTTAAAGGCATATGATTGTCTAAAAATAAAAGTCATACATTGAGCTTGAACTCTAGTTAAAGGTGGAGGGCAAGATGCAATATTTCCTTCATTTTTGTCTCTTCTATTGGTAGAAAAAAAAAATACAAAACAATGTCATACCGACATTTTCATGATGACTTCAATGTATTGTTGTTCCCATTTACCTCAAATGAACCCATTAATGTAAGATGCAGGTCCTCTCTATGGAGGCCGCCTTGTTTTTATAGTAGCCCAGAGTGGACATACCAACCATCTTTTGAGTTTTGATGACAACTGGAAATGCATATACAATATTCAGGTATGAAGACAGTTATTTTACAATATGTTAAATAGTAATTACATTTAGTCCCACAATTTAAACCGGCCCCTTGGGAGCAACCATAATGCTGATGTGGCCCTCGGTTGAGATGACTTCGACAGCCCTGCTCTGAGATAACGTTGGCGCCAAGTAGGAAAAGGGATTCAGTTTGATGGATTTCAGTAGAGAGTGATATAAAGCTCCAGCAGATTGTATGTAACACATGTAAGAGTAGTATTGAATGACCTTCACACTGTTTTTCACCCACAGGTTTAACCGAAGCCCTCTTCCAGGACAACTCTCTCCTATACGTTGCCAACAGCTCATTGTCGAGTCCCGTAACCAGTGTCACCATGGATATACGCACACGAGACGAAAATGGGATTTTGCTGCGGGCCAACAGCAGAGCCGAAGTCTTCTGCTTGGGTCTGCTCAACTCCTCCCTCCTGGTCAAGCTGGACAGCGGGGAGGGTGCAGAGCTGCTGGCCTTCACGAGTGACCGGATCATCGCAGATGGAGCCTGGCACCACATCCAACTGACCATGGTGGACCCCACGCAGGCTACGTCCCGCTGGCGCATCATCGTTGACGGACAAAGAGTGGGCAGCAGCTTTGCTGTAGGCGGCAACCTCAACTTCCTCAATTATACTAAAATCTGGTTGGCTGAGGAGTACACAGGATGCTTAGGCGAGGTGAGAGTGGGCGGAGTTTACCTACCACTCATTACGGTACAAGATGCCCCGCAGATGAGCCGCTTCTCCAGACTGGGTGGACATGAGCCAACCATAGGATGCCAAGGTGCACCTATTTGCGATTCGCAGCCCTGCCTCAACCAGGGCGAGTGCCAGGACCAGTTTTATGAGTTCAACTGCAGCTGCAAAGCGGGATGGGAAGGGCAGCTGTGCGAAATGGAGATAAACGAATGCTCTGCATATCCCTGCATCCATGGTACGTGTAAGGACCTCCTGGCGGACTACCAGTGTGACTGTGAGTCTGGATACACAGGGAAAGACTGTCAGGAGGAGGTGGATAACTGTCTGGAGTTCAGCTGTGTGAATGCAGGGACTTGTGTTGCAACAGTGGACACTCATACATGTTTGTGTCCACCGGGCTACATCGGCAAGCGCTGCCAGTGAGTATCTGTTTCTATGTTTACCTGTATTTCCTCCTTAAAGGTGCAGTGTGTAAGATTTGGTGACATCTAGAGGTGAAGTTTCATGTTGTATCCATCACCTCATTGTCACCCTTCCAAGCAAGTAGGAGAACCTATGGTAGACCTCAGTTGTTAATAAAGCTAAAAAGATGTTTAGTAGGTCCACGTCCATGCGCTCATGCACAGAAATTATTATTCCACTATCACAAAGAAAACAGTTTTGCTATGAACTGTTTACTCCCTTACAGATCAGAATCAATATGGAAACATAATGTTTTGTTCAAAAATGATCCTATAGGAGATGGTAAACTATTCAATGAATATTTCATATATATATATGTGTGTGTGTAGAGGGGCAGCAGTGGCTCAGTGGTTAGAGCAGTCACCAAAGGTAACTTTTAACTTTAACTTAACTTTTAATTTTTTGTCAATCCATGATGTATGTATTTTTAGAGAAAATTAGATTGCTTTATAGAATGAATCCAACCTTATGTACATTAATGACTTTTAGTTTGATAGATTAATAATGTTGTTGTGGAACCTTGCATTTTACATAAAGACACCAAGACGAATAAACCACACAACAACACATCAGCAACCTCAGTCAATATCTCGGTCATACATTATAGTTCAATTACTGAGGATTTATCACAGGACCACTTAATAGGCTTGCTTAATGGTACTGTGTGTACGATTTGGCGACATCTACAGGTGAAATTTGTGTCTATCATCTCACCCTTCCTATCTGAGCATGAAGGATAACCTATGGTAGCTATGGGTTGTCATTCAAGCTCAAAAGATGTTTATATAGTACGTACAATCTGGCCTACTATAAAAACATGGCGGCCCCTATATAGAGGTGACACAAATTGACATAAATATTACACACTGCACCTTTAAGTGTACCTAATAAACTGACAACAGAGTCCAAATAGTCAAAAACAATTATGTTTGTGTATTCATTAGGTGGCGTTTCCCACCAGTGGCATGTGATACAAACACGGATTGTCTCAATGGAGGCGTTTGTATCGGAGGCACCACAGGAGGAAACTGCACCTGCAAGCCTGGATACACCGGGGCCAGGTGAGAGCAGTACACTCCTCACACCTGCAGCTGAGGAGACATTCTACCTGACATTCAATGTGTCAAGGTCATGGGAGAGAGAGAGAGAGAGAGAGAGAGAGAGAGAGAGAGAGAGAGAGAGAGAGAGAGAGAGAGAGAGAGAGAGAGAGAGAGAGAGAGAGAGAGAGCAGCTGCTCTGTCAGTCAGTGTTGTGTTAAAACCCTGCGGATGTGTTTCAGGTGCGAGACAGAAATAGATGAGTGTGAGTCCAACCCGTGTCTCAACGACGCCACCTGTCTGGACAGACTCAACCACTTCCAGTGTGTGTGTCCGCCCAGCTTCAGCGGCAAATTGTGCGAGAGCAACGTAAGTCACGATGATTTAGTTTACTTTATTAATAATAATAACAATAATGATGATAATAATAATGATAATAATAATAATAATAATAATAATAACAGCAACAACAATAATAATAATAATAATAATAATAATAAACTTTATTTGTATAGCACATTTCATACAAACGTTGCAGCTCAAAGTGCTTTACGAGTGCTGTAGCTGCCACTGAAGACATGATAATACAATAATTAATGACATGATGATGCAGTGTGATTTTACATGAATATATGGCAAATAAACAAACTATGTTCTTTTTAATGTAATTATGAATGTGTCTGTTTAACAGTTGTTACTGTTCAGTGATTCTAAAGAGTAAACAAACTCTAAAGGGTAATTGTCCCATCTTTCCTGTATTGAATGTGTGTCCACATGATTTGTTACTTCAGCACTCAGCAACAAATTCAAATGTTTACCTTTGTTTGAGTACAGAAAAATGCAATGAAAATGTCTCCTTTTAATAAAACCAACATAAACTACGTACATATTTTTTTACACTTTGCTAAATCCTCTCATTGGCCAGATTTGACTGCCTAACTGGGCCCGCTCTGACCTGTGTTCCTATGTTTGACACCCCTGGTCTATGCCAATCAAATATATAGTGAATCAAAAACATGACCATTCAGATGCAAACAATGTAGAGATTGGAGATTTACACTCGTTTCATTTCATTTCAGTTCATACAATTTTTAATTTATTGTGTTTTATTATTATTAAAAAAGAAGGAAACTGGTGAATGAAAAAATAATATTTGATATGATTATTATAAATGTATGAAGATTTAATGTTTTTGTAATCTTTTTGGAAGTTACAAAAATGACCAAAATTTCACACACTGCACCTGTAAGGCACTTTTCGATGTGTCTGTGCGGATATGATCAAATTTGAAAGGGAAACATCAAGTAAAAATGACTGATGCTAACTGGTTCTGAAAAAAATGTGCGCAACTTAGCTAAATTAGTTGATTTGAAAATCTGGCCTTACTGAATTTTTAATTCAAAAGTTCCGCATGGGAATTTCCACTATATACTTTAAACATTAGTTTCTCATTTGCGCCTCATCTGGAAAGCCTGTATTAACCTTGACACTTTTGTGGTCTTGCAGAAGGAGGAGCATGCCGTGCAGGTTCCCTGGCTCGCTGTGACCATCCCTCTGACGACCCTGTGCATGCTCCTGGCCATCCTGGTGGTGTTCTTCCTGGTCATGACGGCCCGGAGGAAGCGTCAGTCAGAGGGCACGTACAGCCCCAGCTCACAGGAAGTAGCCGGTGCCAGGCTGGAGATGGGCAGTGTCCTCAAAGTGCCTCCGGAAGAGAGGCTCATCTGAGTCCTGCAGCTCTGCCACACAATTTTACATCCAGTGGATGTACTGTATCTACTATGTGAAGGGCCACGTGCTCTGCACTGTGAAACTGCTGGACTCTGGTGGAGATGATGGAGGAGAAGTCAATGACTTGATCCTCTGCTGGGAAAACTACTGATGGTGAACCTGAGGACAGACGGGGTGCCAGTCTTTTTGAATGTCTCCTTGCTTGGTTCATGTGTGGATAAAAATGGGGAGCATAAGAACTGAAGACAAAAAGCTCTTCTGAGAAATCCATTTCTACATTCACACTTGAACTGGTTCAGCAAAGCAAAGCTTGATATGATTGGAAAAGCTGCTCTGCAGATTCCACATCTGACTCCGTTTGACATGGCAGTCGAAGGAGGAATGTGCAGAGGCAAGAAAACACATCTGAAACAAATTTTGTCGGCAATATTTTAATCTGCATGTGACTTAAGTATGAAATATCACCAGGGGAGCCTTTTCTTCTCTAGAACACACAATTTGTAACAGTATCATCTTATATCTGTGGTGTCAAACACATTTTAATTCAGGGGCCACATACGCCCCAATATGATCTCAGGTGGGCCGGACCAGTAAAATTAAAACATAATAACCTATGAACAACAATAACTTCAAAGTTTTTTACCTTTGTTTTAGTGCAAAAAAGCACAAATACACTGTGTTGTGTGCGACCCCCAGAGGACACACCTAAAATCGCCCTATGGCGGGCCGGTTTTGGCCCAGTGGCCATATGATTCACAGCCTTGACTACCGAGGGGTAACCCCCGGTACAGACGGATGAAGAAAACACTTGCAGTTGATGGGTGGGCCACTGGGGGCTGACTTCAAAAGGAAGCGAATCCCCATAGACTTCCATGTTAAAATGATCAACTTCAGCAGTGAATTAAACATGTTTAAAGTCTGGTACAATCTTTGGTTTTGGTCTCAATCAGTCACATGTGTTACCATGACAACTGCACAGGGGTGAATTTTTTTCTCACCATTTATTATTTTATCAATGTTCAAAATGATGCATAATTAAGGGCGTGGTCTCTTGACGACCTGTTACGTACCGCAGATGAAGTGACAGCACCATGAGCCGCCCACAGCTCTGTGTGTGTTCCTCCTCTTTGTCCGATTTTGAATGAACGGGGAACCAGGTGGAGTTAGGATTCGGTAAGATAGCAACGAAGGACTAGCCCACAATTTGCCTCAAAACTGCTCCGTTGAAACCAACGGGTGACGTCACGGACACCACGTCCATCTTTATGTAGAGCCTATAATTATAATCTATAATAAACAACAACTCCAAAGGTTTTTCCTTGTTTTAGTGCAAAAAAGCACAAATGCACAGTGTTTCGTGCTCCCCCCAGAGGACCCTTTTAAAATTGCAGTTACATAAAAAAGATTGGACCTTCTGGCGGCCTGGTTTTGGCCCGCGGGGCATATGTTTGACACCCTTGACTTATATACACAAGTACCCATATCATTGTTTGATACTTTGTTGTCAGAAGTTATTACTCATTCTGGCTCCATCTTGTTGGGGTCCTCTGGTAATGCTTGATATTTGTCATAGTCATAATTTAATTACGGTATTTGTCTTAAAGGTGCAGTGAAGATTTTTGTCATTTTTGTTACTTCTACAAATGTTACAAAACAATTACATACAGACATTTTCATCCATTTATAATCACCTAGATGTTCGTTTTTCCCCATTACCCATAAATAAGCCTATGTACATTTTCATGAGGAGGGGGTCCTCTCTGTGGGGGCTGCCATGTTTTTACAGTAGCCCAGAGAGGCCATACTAAACATCCTCAGAGTTTTAACGCCAACTGGAGTCTACCATAGGTTCTCCTGCATGTTCAGAAGGGTGAGGGTGATGTGATGGATACAACATGCGACTTCACCTCTAGATGTCAGCAAATCTTACACACTGCACCTTTAATGAATGTAATTTTTTAATGAAAACATCATGTTTTCCTTTGCTGAATCACTTGTTGTCTCAATCACTGGTTCTTCATAATCCTTGTCCATGAGATTTTCACACACCATGACTCCACCAGCCTCTGTCACTGTACATTGTCTGAACTGCTGCTGCTGTCATCACTGTGAAGATGCAAAAAGCACTGAACCCCCTGAATGTGCAGATGCATCATTGCAGCATCTGCAGGCATCAAGAACTGTTGTGTTAACCATGGCTGTTTTATAATTGTCTGTGTGCACTGTGCATGGGTAACAGTTTAACCACTGTATGCATTTTTTAATTATGCTGTAAGGATTTCACCTGTGTCTTTGTGTTCTGTAGAAAGTGTTGCAAAGTTAAAGCTACTGTTTTTTTTATTTTCATTGTCTTCAATGTAAACAGTATTTAATTGTAGGAAACTTGCTAAGGTCATGTGTCATACAAAAAAGGGAGACTTAAAGGGCCGGTACGTCGTTTTGACATTTTTTAAATCACTCCATTTATCAATAGCAGATGGTGGTAGTAATATATATATATATATATATATATATATATATATTCAACCTACCACCCACTGAGCCCAGAAGTGCAAACCTCCCAGTTCTGCATTTTAGCCTTTTAGTTCAGCCCCAGCAATAAAACACCTAAAGTAAAATCCTAATTCTATGTGATTTGAAGTTATTATTTTGTCTGGATTGTGTTTGGGTGAGGGACAAAGTCAACTTAAGTATAAAAGATAAAAGAGAAATGGATAAATTCTTGCTTCATCTGCATGTCTCTCCAGATGAAGCATAGTGCGGCTTGGTCGGTTGGTAACAGATGGATTTGGTGGAACATTCCCTTGATGTGTCCGCTGATAGCCACTGGTTATAGGCGGAATCTCAGGAATAGTCCTAAGAGAGTTGGTCCAAGGGTGGGTCCGGGCAGCAGCTAATCATTGAGGGATTGACCTTTGTATTTGAAGCCTTTGTACCAAGATACCTTTGATTGTTTGGCTTCCTCTGGAGAGATTCTCGTGACGTAGCCCGCTTCCTCCAGCTTGCGGATCTTGCGGTACTCATCTGGCAGGACAGGAGGGGCGTTGAGAGCAGAATCGTGACAGTCACCTAATCCCAAACACTGCACCTTTTAACTTTCAGATTATGACATAAAACAAAGATTATGAGTGATAGTTAAGACTGCAATTCACTAAATTCTCATCAAATGCATCACAAAATCAGCGCATATCAAATAAATATCATTTTCTGAAATAGGTTGTTTCAGTATAGAAAAAAGTTCATGGTTTGTCTGTAAATTAAATATAGTAATAATATAGTCATGTGAAGTGCCACTCTTAGTGTGTATAGTGGAAAATTATGTTTTGATTGGAATATTAGAGTTATATGTATTTTTTACCAAAAAGACAGAAACAAAAGAAACAATCATTTGTAAAAAGTAGCCTGGAGCATTATAATTCTTTAAGTGGTCCATCTCTAAAGCACAAAAACATGTTAGTAACAAAGGAATGAATTGGTCCTAGTCAAATAAATATGAAGAAACCTATAAAAAAAATAAGGAACTTAGAAAGTGAAATGCATAGAATATTTCCATATACAAGGCAATTTCCAAAGGTCGGGTATATACATAAAAATATATCTGGTGGTCGGAAATTACAGTGTTTCATTTGATTTTGTGCCTCTTTAATTCAAGGAATAGCAACAAAGAATATCAGTTCCAAATTCTCAGGACTCATGTCAGATTTGGGTCATCAGGCTCAATGTCATCGCCTGAATTTAACTTCTTTAACAAGTAGTCGGCCATTTTGATTTTCTTGGGACAAAGGTCAAAGGTCATCCGTGACCTTAAAATATGGAAGAAAAAAAATATGTAGACTGAAACTACACAGATTGGCAGGTAGATACATGTTGGCAACTCGATTTTTGGAAACCACAGCATAATTTAGCCTCTTTTATAGAAAAATATCAATAATATAGTAAAGACGATAAGATGATAGAGACAGTTTAGAAAGGCACAAATGTGTAAAAATCAACAGTGTGACCGACAAGTGTTACATGGTTTCAAGAGTCTATTAAATGGACAGTCTGTCCTTAGATGATGATCTAGCCACCAAACACTTTATTCTTTTGTTTAAACTGCAGTTTGTTTCCAAGTAAGAAAATACTGTATATCACCCTAAAGAAAAAAAAAAAGAAAAGGAGAAAAAAGACCAGTTGAACTTTTAACTCCCACCCTCTCTCATCCCTCTCTTTGAAGATATAATGGTACATTCCTTTTTGTCTCTGAGCCGCTCCCACCCATGGTGGCTTCTGGCTTGGTCAGTGTTTCTCTCCCTAATGATGTCAGGCGAAGAGGGAAAGCATCCTCCTCCTCCTCCTCCTCCTCCTCCTTCCCCTCCTTCTTCACCTCCCTGTGAGTGGGGGAGCTAGGAATGCTGACATGAAACACTGAGATTGTTTTGCTACAACAAAGCAAGTTAGAACTCTCCCTGTATTAGTTCAGAAAACTTCAGAGCAGTTCAGATTAATAAGCCAAGGGATAGAGAGTACAATTATTAGAGCTGTTCGAGGATCTTAAAGGTGCAGTGTGTACGATTTGGTGATATGTAGAAGTGAAATTGCATGTTGTATCCATCACCTCACCCTTCTGAACATGCAGGAGAACGAATTGTATACTTCAATTGTCATAAAACTCAAAATATGTTTAGTATGTCCCCTCTGAGCTTCTGTAAAAACATGGCGACCGCTACAGAAAGGACCCGCTCTATGTAATTGATTCGTAATATTTTTGGAAGTGACAAAAATGACAGAAATCGTACACACAGAACCTTTAAATTAAAATAGTAAAATTCTCAATATCCTGTTTAGGCACAGTACATATTTGGTATGACAGTGATCCTGGCAAAGACCGCAATTAGAAATTAATTTAAATACATACACATGTACTTTAGTGGGCCGGACCAGTAAAATTACAATAACAGCGCTACATCAACCTCTCACATCAAACCAGAGACAGGGCTCCCCCTTGTGTCGTGGCATAGTAAGTGCAGGTCAATAAACCAACCTCTCAACATCTTCTCTGTAATTTTTACATATGGCAATAATCATCCCGTGGGCGGGGCGGCAGTGACTCAGTGGTTAGAGCACTCGCCTATTGGAAGTAAAGGCCACTAGTTCGAATCCCTCTCAGACCCTGCAGCAGTGTCACTGGCCCAGACACTGACACCCCCAATGGCGCAATGTGTACTGGTAGAAATACCCCGTAACCCAGATTACTGGATAAGCAGTTGAGGATGTTAATGTAAATATACATGAATGGGCTCATTTAAGGGTAATGGGAACAAAAACACAATTAGATGATTCTGAAAATATCAGAATGTAGTTATTTTGTTATCATTCTTTTTTCTAACAATAGAAGTGACAAAGAGTCACACACTGCACCTTTAAGGCATCCATTTAATCCCCTACAAACTAATTCAAGGGTGGTAGTGGCTCAGTGGTTAGAGCAGTCACCTTTGGAGGCAAAGGTCACTCACGTCGGAAACCCTGAGCATCAGAAACCACCTTGGAACCCAGATGTCTGGATAAGCGGTTGAAAATGACATAAACTAAGACAGGGCCTAATGACCCTATTGGAATTGAGTTCCTCTTTTACTAAATTAAGTGATACCCTGATTTGTCACAGTTGTATGATTGTATCATTTTCCCGTGTCATTCATTTGGTTTATTTTCATCATCAGTGGTACACTCTAAAAGGTGCAGTGTGTCATTGTGTCACTTCTAAAAATATTACAGAACATTCTCTATTTTTTTACAGCAGTTAAAGTGGACGTACTAAACATATTTTGAGTTTTAATGACAACTGAAGTCGACCATAGGTTCTCCTGCACGTTCAGAAGGGTGAGGGTGAGGTGATGGATACGACATGCAACTTCACCTCTAGATGTCACCAAATCTTACACACTACACTTTCAATAGTAATGTCATGATGATTAATGGGTTTTGTCATATATTTCTGATTGATGCTAAATGGCCAATGTGTGTGTATCTAAATGTATATACATTATTATACAAAAGTATTGTTTTAATTGATAGGGATGAGCAATGCAACACAGTGTGTTAGAACTTGGTCAATCAATCAATCAATCAAAGTTTATTTGTATAGCCCGTATTTACAAATCACAGTTTGTCTCACAGGGCTTCACAGGGTGGGTAACATCGTCTGTCTTTGGACCCTCAGCAAGGTTCAGGAAGAACTACCAGAGAAAAACCCTTTAAAAAAAAGGGGAAAAAAAGAAAAGGTAGAAACCTTAGGGAGAGTCACGGGTGAGGGATCCACTCCCAGGACAGACAGACATGCAATAGATGTTACATAGAATGTTCAATAACAATACACACATTTTAAAAATATGAATGACTAAATGTTTATATCCATCTTCGTTTTGGTTTGTTCAATCTCC
>JAFBJT010005946.1:0-10000 GCA_016785325.1 Chascanopsetta lugubris
CCCCCCCCCCCCCCCCTTAAATGTAACCAGATCGTCGCTCATGAGCTGTGACAGGACATCTCACCACCTCCAGTGCTGCTATGTCCGTGTTTACCGAATCCCGGCACTACTGAGAATGTGCGTGCAAGTGTCAGAAGAAGTTCACGCAAATACTTCTTTTTAACATGTCAGCCAGTTAATCTAAAGACGTCACGCCACATAACGAAGAGGTGTAAGCACAAATTGACATCTTTGGCCTGTTTGTTGGAGACATGTCAGAAGTGCCACATGCCATTATGAGTCTGTTGGAATAAAATGGGGGAAATAACTTTATTGCAGTGGGTGAGACGAGTGGATCGATACCACTCTAGTATAGTGCATCAAGTATGAAGCTGGAGCAGCTGGTTGGATCGGGTTAGCATGAAATCAAAGTGCACATGAGGAGCTGTGGAACACTACACAGGGTTATACACTTACGGTTTTATCCATATTAAATTAAGCAATTATAAGTCATGCTATTCATTGGATTATATTAGAATTACACAAAGCTAGGCTAGTTAGTTTGCTAAGTGGTGCTAAGCAGCAGCTTGATTCTGCTTCATAGGTGCAGATGTGGGAGTGGTTTCTCTCTATGTGGCCTCTATGTTGCACCACCATGTTTATTTAATCACAGCCCAGAATAGTTAAACTATTGACGACAGCTTCACCACTAGGTGCCACTAAATCCTTAAAGCTCTACCTGTAAAGAATATTAAAAGTTATTCTTAACCCCTTGTCCTGTGGTATCAGCATCCATTAGTTATCTTATGGCAATATCTTTTAAATCATGTGACTTTTTTCACATAGTGTATCTGTAACTTTTGGACAGTTCAGTTTCTATCATGCTGACAGCATAATATTCGTCAACGCTGCCTTTAACTGGAGTCCAAAGATTTTATTTTCCATCTTCTTTACATAAGAGACAAAAACTTTCAGTAAACATTGGCCATGGCCAAACAATCCTACATGTTTGTCTAGTTTATATAAAGGGGATCAAAAGCAGTTTTATAGTTAAAATGACTCCCTGTCTGATAAAAAAAAAACTCTTTTGTATTTAGAAAATAAAAGTGAATTGTCGAGACTAACGTCAGCTCCCCTGGTCCATCTAATCCATGTCTATTCCATCTTTTATGTGGTTTCTCCTTCTGACATGTTTTTTGGCACTATCTCTTTAAAGTCGTAACAGTGATTTCCACGCTGTGTTTATGAGACTGCAGAGAAAGAATATGCTTGTTGCTTACACTGATTCCAAAGAACAATTTCACCAATTCATCTGCACGGGGTACTTTGTGGAGGCTGTCATGTGAGCACTTTGATATAATCGTAAACTTAAATCTTTCACCTAAGTCTTTTCATGCACATTTTCATCTGGCAAAGTTCTATCTTCTGTTTTTACAACCATACTCTTGAAAAGTTGAAAATAGAAGATGAAGTATTTTCTATGTCATGCTCCTGAAAACACAAAACTTAGACAAAGAGAAAGATATAACCTCCGTGTTTCCGTAGCAGCACATCTGCTGCTGTAATGATACTGTACTTTTTAACGTTTGAGTGACAGGCTATGAAAACGTATGTTGCTCAACCATGCTCTTTAGATTTTATTGGGCCCAGTAAAGTTGTAGTGTGTTCTCGTGTACACTCTCCTCATAGTTTCCAAAGCACTATTTCAACTTGATCTGTTTTCTGCGTGCAGAGATGATGACTTCACCCTCACCCACACATCGTCTATCTGTTATCTCCTGGTGTCAGTTGTTTCATATTCTTTGTTTTTTTTGGTTCACCTGTCAGGGTTGATTCGGAGCTTGAAAAGCCTCTGTGTTTTTAAAAACATCGATTTCAACGTTTAAATCCCCCAAACCTCCAATGCTTTGAATTTACCTTTCAGTAAACCAGGTGCCATCACGCTGCACGAATTTCACTCCTCTGTCAACCCACATTATTATAATGCAATAACCACATCGGAGATAGTACTCCCCCTGTGGGTTCACTCAGCTCCCCACCTCCTCTCACTTAAATGTTCCTCTCCTCTGTCTCTGCTAACATATACATTGTAATTCCCCAGCAACGCCAGCTCAAGTTACAAGTTGAAAAGTTCAGATGTAAAACTCAGGGCTGGAGCTGCGAGGGAGGAATCGCCATAAAACACAAGCCGGGCTCTAGATTACACAGGAGAACACAAAACACTGGGTGTAGAAAAGGTATGATAGGGTGTGCAAGTGTTTGCTGAGCTGGAATTATCCATATCAGTTTCTGAAAAGTCTTATCTTCCCCTGTCAAGCCAGGCCGGGGAATTGTTTAACGTGCTCTCTCCTCATAACCTCATCTTTTACTGTCAGGTATGCAACAGGGCTATTTATAGCCCAGGGAGGTTAATGAAAAATACATGATCCCTTCCTTTTGTCTTCCTCAGGTCCGAACGCTATTCGTCAGTGGTCTACCGCTGGATATCAAGCCACGGGAGCTCTATCTCCTGTTCAGACCATTTAAGGTATGTTTGTATGTTTTGAAATGGATGGGCTGCAGCTATTCTTAGCGGCCATGTTTCCAGCCGTCAATGGGACCTCCATTAATGGTGATGAAATAAACGGCAATGGAAACTCTCCCGCGAGGTTCAAGTGTCTGTGTTCCTAAAGCCCAGTTTCAATCACATCTTGATCCATGGGAGGCTTGTGTGTGTGTGTGTGTGTGTGTGTGTGTGTGTGTGTGTGTGTGTGTGTGTGTGTGTGTGTGTGTGTGTGTGTGTGTGTGTGTGTGTGTGTCATGGAAAAAAGGCTGGCTGCCTGCAAGACAAAAACAAAGCTATTTAGCTTCAGCTCAGAATCTTCATGTTGTCACAGCACAAAGAGTAGAGACGAGGTGAAGGCGTGTACATGATGCAAGCCTTCTGGCCCCAGTCTGATTAATGGAATAATGCACTTTAATGGGGTTAGCAGCAGCAGCAGCAGCAGCACTGTTAAAGTGGGTAATGGGACAATTGCTATGCATCTAATCCTGCTCTAAGATAATGCCCTTGGTATGCACTCACTGAGGTTATATTATCCGACCTTCAGAGCTTTAAATCTCAATTAACCAGGTAAGACTTAACTGTCCCGAATGGAGCAGCAATTTTGTGTAAATGAAACGAGTAATGCAGTATTATAAAATTGATTTTTTTCCCCTTTGTTTAAATCTAAATGACTGAAATGGGACTACTTTGAGAAACATAGCTATGGTAAAGGGACTGATTTGGATAAATTGATTAACCTAATGCCATATGTGATCTAAATGTGAATCCTAACATTAGAGCTAAGTTACTAAATGCAATTATTTCATATTATTTTTTATGATTATAAGAGTATAGCTTTGATCTTTGTCAGCTCACAGATGGAATATGTTCTCTCTTGGTTTCAGGGGTATGAAGGCTCCTTGATAAAGCTCACTTCTAAACAGGTATGTAACACTGAGCACTGTGATTCTATATGAGATGGATAGATGTGTTTTTACCATGCTGTCACTCTGTCCTTTATACTCATCAACACCTTAAATCTGTTTCCACTGTCCTTTCTCTCTCTCTCTCTCCTCTCTGTGTTGAAACCGTGTTGCCTATGAAGGATTCTCACTCTTTGGAAAAGGCAGTGGGGGGGGGGGGGGGTTCGGAGGGGGTATTCGGAGGAGGGAAGGGAAAAAGTGTTGCACCAACTTGCCTTTGGCAGTGGCGCAGTATGCTCGTAGTCACACTCCGCAGGGATGGCAACGGAGAAGAATTTCGAGGTGTCAAAACGAGCGGTTTTGACAAAAGCGTTACTGACGGTGAAGTTTTGCGCTTCCGGGGTTGCGGGACTGAAAATGAGCTTAGCTGGCAGGTGTCCACATCCAGAGTTAAGCAATTTAGCTACATGTCACTGTACTTATTAGCACATTACACTGTTTCCCATAAAGACATGACATGCCCATTAGAGGGGTTTAGGGCGATTTGGAGTGAATGTGCTGAGTATAAGGCCTCTAAAATAAGAACAAAGGGAAACTCACTTTTCCCAGTATTGAAGTTCTTTTGAATGTTCCCTTTTTCTTCTCAGTGTAGTTAAAGTATCCGTTTTTATATAGTGCCCATCTTTGTATACTATGACTCTATTTATAACTTACTGTATTGTGCCTAAAGTAAGTTTTAATCATCTTTTCAGATACATTTTAAAGTAGAGAAAAAAAAACGTGTGTAGGATCATCATTACTATCATTACATGATCTCCACAGTTATGTTTTAATTTCCATTCTTTTGTCTCAAGAGTTGTTTGAGACGTTGGGGGTGGCAAGGGATATTTAGTCGGCTGCCATTTGTTACTTCGCCACCAGATGCCTCTAAATATCATTATCCATTGATGCTAATAAAACCATGTCTGGCTGCAGAGTTTCACTAACAATGGGTAGAGCTTGTTTCGAGGCAAGACCTTCCTGGTCTACTGCATCCACTCATTTCTAATTTGCAAAACATCACAATTCCATAGTGTAGATAATAAAAAAAACATTTGCAGTGTCTTGCTCTTTTTTCTGTCTGTTACATGACCTTGTGTAGTGTAGTTTTCCCAATAATCGCCATCTTCAGCATGACAAATCGAGACCCCCGTCCCCCACACATCACCAGTGATGATTGCGGCATAAATCAATCGATCTCCCTCGCTCGGCCAGTCAGGAGAACACGCCGCCATCTCCTTATATAGCAAGAGCCAGATCTCAGACCCTTTCTATTTATATTACCGTTATGCTTTACTCCGCCTGACGTCTTCACTTAGTCCGTCTTTCTTTTTTGTGTGTGTGTTTCTTTTCTTCCCCCCCCCTCCCTCCTCCTCCTCCACCTCCTCCTCCTCCTCCTCCTTCTCCACGATACTTGTTCAAAATTCCCATAACCCTGGAACGGCTTTTTGCAGATCACACGCAGCAGTGCAACCTCGCGGGAGCAACATGTTTTGAGATTTCATTTTCTTTCTCACTGCCCCCCCCCCCCCCCCCCCCCCCCCCCCCCCCCCCCCCTCCACCCCCCCCCCCACCACCACACACCCACCATCCCCTGACATCCCTATCCACACTTACATGCTTCCGCACAAACGTGTTTTCTTAGATCACATATGCAGCATCGGTTTGGAAATCTGACAAACTGCAACCATATCGTTTTGCTTTTGTTTTCTCATGAACTCACTTTTTACGATTAAGGGGCGCCAAAGTGACACCACCAGAATACAAAGCAAGTAGACGTTGAAGGCCTCAAAAACAACATCCGAAAAATTCAAAATCTCCCTTGCAATTTCTCCCTCTCTGTTTCCTCTCCTTTTTCAGCTGTTCCCTCTCTCTGCCTCTCTCGCGTGCACCCTCTCGCTCTCACATTGCCCGTATTTGGGCATAGGGGAGCTGAATGATGAACTCCCCTTGTGCAAAGTGAGCGTCCGGCCTCTCTTTCTCTCTGTCGCCACGGCTATATAAACAGGGTGAGAGAGAGAGAGAGAGACCAAGACAAGAGGGTGGAGAGAGGGAGGGGTGGAGTTGATGAAAAAGCAGGGGGGAAAAAAGAATATGTAAAGAACAACATGTCTATGTCACCCAGACAGAAATGCCGACTCAGTCTTCTGCCCTAAACCATGTTTCTTCCTTTTGTTCTGTCTCCTTGTCTCCCCAGCCGGTGGGGTTTGTCAGCTTTGACAGTCGATCAGAGGCGGAGGCTGCTAAGAATGCCTTGAACGTAAGTGTCATGCCCTCTCCGTGCTCCTCTCCTGCATCAGCTCAGCTCTCGTATATCTTGTGATGACTTCGGAATTCGATCTCTCGTGCCTCCTGTGCGAATGCATGTGGATGAAACATCCAGATATTTACAATGGCTGCCCTTAATGATGAACGTTAAAGTAAATAAAGTGTTTTTTTTTAAAGCTTTACAGTGAATCCTGCAAGGTCATGGGGGAACTGTAGCTCTTCCACCACATATAAATAGAGTATATTGATCTGGGGGTTTACTTTTAATCTTGCTTATTTCAGAATCAAGCAGCAGAAAGCCTTGATGAGGCAAATATAAAACCGTCCTCACAGGGTTTTTATTCAGCTCTCTTGGAACGAAGTGAGGATAGAGTGTAATGAACTCTCAGACCTTTATTTTCCCATTGCTTTTTTTTGTCTTTTTTTAATGCGCCTCGCTACAACATCTTCCTATTTTGCATCCTAACTTTCCGCCGAACCCTTTGTCGCCAAAAAAGATCGGGAGTGTGACAGCGCCAGCGGAATCTGTCAGCCCTCAGATGTGGAGATATTGGTGCGCTTCAAACGCGGAGCAGAGAGTTGAAGAAAGGATGAAAATTATCATCTTATTATGAGCCAACAATAGTCAGACGTGTTCAGTGGGGCTGAGAATGGAGCTGTGCGCTTGTTTTTCGGGGGGTGGGGGGGAGCGACGTCCCACGGGCCGTATGGAGATAAGCCAGAGTTTGTAAACTGTGCGCCGGAATATGGGAAAGATGGGGGGTATTGTTGCATTTCCTAAAAGCCCACGATATGAGTAACCTTGAGAGGAACTTCCTATAACATCGTTACATCGCTTAGACCATGCATCGAAGTTCTAAGGAGCTTAAACACACCTCAAGGTAAGGATTGCGCACAGTTCAGAGCGTGGTGCGTTCAGCCCTCATTATATTCATGTACCTTGTTATACCCCCGCAGCCTCCACAGGCAGAGTCTATGAGAGCGCTGAGCCAAGGCAATCCTAGTTAATTCCCTCTCCTTCATGAGAGGAGTCATCCCTCGCTTGTTTCAGCCCAGATTCTGCCTGAGCCTGCAGGGACGAGCCGAGGAGCCCATCCCCGCAGCTTCTCACTCCTCTGCCGCAGAGAAGTTTTTAAACTCTTCACATGGCCGTTCTCCTCCATCGATCTGACCTCCGTGTTCTCTCCCCCTCTCTCCCTCTCTCTCTCTCTCTCTCTCTCTCTCTCTCTGCGGGCGATCAAACCGGGTTTATTAAAGCGTGTTTACAGTCGCCGGTTAAATTCCTCCCTCGCGTCCAAGCGAGCCAAAACAAACAGCAGCTTTGTTGGATTTGGATGAAGAAGAACTTGTGTTTGTGTCACATTCCCTATTTGTCCTCAGGCTGAAGTGATTGAAGGGGAAAATGATGAGTTAGATGAGCGCACATGTGGAGAAATGAAAAAGAAAACTCCTTCGCCTGGTTAGGAGCAGTGCTCGTATGTCGGGAGGCTTTTAGTGTCGGCATCTGGAGAATCTACCAGCATTTTTTGGCACACTCCGAGCTATGTCATGATATTACATTACAGTTACCGAGTTCAGCAGCAGGCATGGTCACAGGCCTGCCTGTGGTATGAATGACATCATGCGGCTGCCAGGCGTGTGGCATCAGGTTGTGACTCTCAGCCGTGAGTGTCGGCCCCGTCATCTCCTCCTGCTCCAAACCGAAATAACCGTGTAATCCGTAGTGAGTCGTTTACAACGAGCTTCAAAATCTGAGCGAGCACCGAGACGTCGGCGGTGAAGCCTATCGGGAAATGGGGAAAGATGAAAAGTATACAAAGTGACAATTCCAGATACCAGCCGGGTCCCGTTGGACATTTAAACAACACACAACAAGGCTGAGAATGCAAAAAGTGGAAGACGCGCACGAGAACAAACTCCTCGGTGTTCTAAATTAGTCTGCTTCATCACTACTTCAAAGCGCAAGACGGCAAATCTGTCAATTGCTCTCTATTATTTATAGCCTCGCGACTTCAGCGGTGAACAAAATCATTTGCTTGTTCCGAGTGTGGCTGTCGAGACAAAGCATCGCCACCACGTGTTATTTCATTGTGAACCCTCGTCTGCTGACTTCCAGGAAAACGAGGAGCCTCGAAGAACTCAGCCAACAACTCGATTGTATTTGACATGCACAAATATGTCATTCTTGTTTGTTTTGTTTGAAGCTGCAATTAAAAATGAAAGACATTAGCTCGTCATATCAAATATGAAAGGGAGGGAAATGTCCGCGAAGTCCAAGGGGACACAAAACAAAGCCTATGCCTTCTATTCATAATACAACTATATGTAGAACAAATAGCTGAGCACTTCAAAGTTTCTCTTATTAGGGTTATTCATAATAATTCGCCCCAAATATACACTTTCTCTGTTTTTATTTATCTTTTTGAAACTGAGTCATCCAAGAACTGCTGGAAATAATGAAATATCACTTGTTTCTTTTTGTCTGATTCATCCAGTGATTGGAAAAACTAGTAAATAGTCGCACTTTAAGGCATTTCAATGAACTTCAAAGATGACGCCTACACACGAACCATCTCATCTAACTGCTGTGACTGTATTGCACATAGACAAAGGTTGTACATCTGCTGATCCCTCTCTCCATTTCATCTCAGGGGGTGAGGTTTGATCCGGAAATCCCCCAGACCCTGCGGCTGGAGTTCGCCAAGGCCAACACCAAGATGGCCAAGAACAAACTTGTTGGCACTCCCAACCCCCCTCCCTCCCAGCAGAGCCCGGGGCCGCAGTTCATCAGCAGAGACCCATGTGAGTCCCCCGTCCCTCAGCTTGTCTTACTTCTTCTCCTTCCTCTTCTTCTTCATCTGTGCAGCCGCCGCTGTTCCTTCCTGTGGACATTAGTGTCACTTGTTTAAGCTGAGCGGACAGCTGTTTCCTTTTAGGTGTTTTTTTTCTCTTCTTTCTCTGCGCTGGTCATTAAGAGGAGGAGTGTTTGTGCTTCAGCTGTATCTGTGAGAAGTGGAGATTGACTCGGCCTCTAATCATTGATCAAGTCCATGTGCTTCACACTGAAACACCGTCTTCCTGTGCACTCATGTGAACGACTCCTCTCTTCGTCATCCGATACCCAAACTGCATGTTTTGGATGTAGCAGGTGAACTTGTTTAACTCTTCCCTCTTTTGAAATGAGCCATGTCTCATATTAGATAAACAGTACTTGTTTACCGTCTCAAGGCCTTTGAGCACCAGGCGTGTATGGAATGCAGCTCTGTACCCTTTTCTGTCCCGTTAAGTTAAATATTTTTCCCAGGGCTGGAGGATTCTGTGAGAATCAGCGATTGATTTTTGAACATAGTCCAGCTGTGGTTGAACATTCTTCCTCAATTACCAAACTGCTCTTATCTTGGATCTTTTTTTTTGTGTGTGCCAGAGAAAGGGTGTGTACCAGAGGCCCCGGTGGAAAATAGAAGGAAACGATTAATGAAACCATGACGTAATCACAAGGAGAGAATTGCTGTCATTTCCCGATAAGTCGTTTAAACAGCCATGTTTGTGATCGAGCTTTGATAAGAAAACGTAACAAGGAGAAGTGAAGGGAAAAAGCTCTTTAAATTTTCAGGATGTTTCTCTGGTGAATTGCTGTTTATTTTTGACTGATTCTGCATTTTTTCATGTTCACACACTCTGCGCCACTCTGCACCATCATCTATCTCCTCACTCATGCACTATGCTCTTTTCTCCACTGTCACTTCACACACTGGACTCAGTGAGTAAATCATCACTTCTCAGATGGTTTTTCCTCTCATTTGCCCTCAAATAAGAAATATAACAAAATTAGATTCCAGCTTTCTTTAATCAAAAAAAAATATGTGCAGCATATAATCATAAAGCGGACAGTGCCATCAAAATCTTTTTCGTTCTTAAATCAATGGATTAGCAAGATCAAGTAGTTGCAAGCTTTGGTTTTGAAGGCTAAAATGATAATTGTTGCACTTTAAGTTGATAAATAGCTAATTAAGCTAATGCTAGTTACCCATAGTGTTTATAAAACTGCAAACTCTGACAGACTTGACTCAGAAGTGACTCATTTTTGAATAATAGAATCTGTTAAAAATGTGTCTAAATCTATTGGGGTAAAAGTACTTAAAGTCACTTCGCTGAAGCTACAATGCAAAATCCATTGAACTAAATATACTTGCCCGGAGCTATTATAAAACAAAGTTTATCAAGAGTTTCAAGCTAAACGCATTTTAAGGTTGAGTTCAATAAAATC
>JAFBJT010005946.1:15000-41650 GCA_016785325.1 Chascanopsetta lugubris
ACACACATTACGTACAATTACACTGATTTTCTCATTTCTACCTTTTGTGCTGATAATTTCCTCCATACAATGTAGCCGAAAGGAATTTTATTTGTGGTTATTTTAGCATTTAGAAAATTACACTTAAGTAACTCTCCGGTTTCATGTGTTTCCAGAAGCAACTCTGGAAAACCACAGACCTCAGTGCCTGCACTTTTCTAAAGAACTGGTCGCTGAATGCTTTTTTTCTGGAAACACATGTTATTACTGAACCCACACTGACCTTCACAGCAGCCGGCCACCAGGGGGCGGTTAAAAAATGTGGATAGTCTTTTATGTCCCTTTCTATATCCAGTGGACGGGGGATTGTTTGACAGTTTTCATGTGGCTAAATTTCCATTTTTATCAATAGAGGTCTTATTGTTTTTAATTATTATTATTATTATTATTATTATTTGATTTTAAAAATGCTATGTGCATGCTTTCCTTTCTACGTATATATAAACATTTTAATGTTTATGGTCAAGCTGTAGGTTATCAAAACTCACGTTTTTGTCATTGAGGTTTGATATTAACATTAGAGGGATCACACTGACTTTATATACATCTGCATCAATTGTGTAATCAGGCTTTAGTGATTTAAAATTCTCTCTTGCAATTGTTATATACAGGAAATTCAGATTATTGAGTTCTCTTTGTACATTGTACAGCTTCATTACATATCTATACAGACTCTGGGGTATTAAGTCCTAACCCTCAGTCACCTCAGAATTACAGCTTCTGTCTTGCAGTGAAGGGTGTCGCTTATTTATGCAACACGATCCATGAACCCAAGATCTTGTGAAACCTTTTTAGCAGCAAGACAACAAGGATAAACTGGAGCTGAGGTTACAGAGGGACGCTGAGTCTTGCACCATCATTATAAAATCTATCTGCTTATCGCTACAGAATAAAGAGATGGAAAGAAAAAAAAACACCCAGCATCATGCTGAAGGCCGTTAATGACAGTGAGTGGTCACAATGGGAATTCGAGCCCCTCCACAGCTCTGAGAGGCCTGTGGCCGCTCAGTTGTCATCTGGGCCCATTGATAGCCAGAGTATGTAGCCGGCCTTTGGAAGTGTAATTGTGAGAGACTTAAGTGTGTGTCTCTATGTGTGTGTGAGACAACAGCTGAAAGTGAGCCACTGTCCTAGGGTCTTTAGTCACGGCGGTAAATGACTTGTCTTAATCACCTGACATCCTGTCTGTCACAGGAAGCAGCACATTGTTATGTACAACTGGCTCCTCTCCATGTTGACTTGCTCACTAGGCAGTGTACTGTGCGGCTTGTGTTATTGTAGTACCACTGGGGGCTTAGGCCAGTCACTCATCTGAATGTTTGTGAAGCTGAATTATATTTGACATTCATGCTCTGGCACAGGACCGGGTCCAAAGACAACCTAATAGTGGACATTAATGCCGAGTGAACTGGAGGGCAAGGTAATCCGAATTTTCCATCTGACAAGATATGGTGTGAGTGCCCCGATCATACATGCCTGAGAGTGTGTGTTGGTATGTGTGTGTGTGTGTGTGTGTGTGTGTGTGTGTGTGTGTGTGTGTGTGTGTGTGTGTGTGTGTGTGTGTGTGTGTGTGTGTGTGTGTGTGTGTAGAGTCTGGCTTCCTGCCCCAAGGACCTTTTGGCCAATAGCCCGACAAAACCAATGGTTCCTGTGCAATGTTGGACTAACTCCCGCTGGAGACCTGAGGGCCAGCTGGGGCCCCTTCTAATAAGGAAGTGTGGCTTTATTCCCTCACCCCCTACTGATGCATCACACACACACACACATAGCACACATAGCACACACACACACAAAGCACACGGCATAGCTGCACTGTGGCCTCGTCCCCACACAGGGTCTCAGAAGCTAGATGCAAGTCAGCAGCTGCGTTCATCACCTCCACCACCCATCAGCAGCAGCAGCAGCAGCAGCAGCAGCAGCAGCAGCCATGGCTGGTATGTGAGAAACACAGCCAGGGCCTAAGGGCTTTTCTCCAGATTAAAGGGGCTTCAGAAGGGGCTCTGTCTCATGGCCGTGCTGCACAGGTAGTGAGGTCTTAAAGGACCATTCTGCGGTTTCTGTCGCTGCTCCACAAATCAGCTTTATATTTAACAAACCATTGACAGAGGCAAGTTACAGATTTACATCAGCGGAGTCATGAGACTCCCTGACTGTGGTGGATGGGTGCCTTTATTGAGAAAAATCTAATGAATGACTATGTTCATTCTATTATTTCTTAAAAAATAGTTTAATCATCATCTCATATTGTTCGTTAGGGTAAATGTGAGGCATTGGTCAGCCAATGATTGTCTCAGGGAGGCTCTCGGTTTGAAAAGAATGAATGCAAATGTGTTGTTATTGATCTGAAGATGCTGTACAAGTGATGCCCTGTGAAGATAACATGAAATTTTCATGACAAGTAATGACTGTTGTGAATGGATTAAACGCCGAGTGACAGATTTACAGCAATGCACTAATGTCGGGTATGAATTAGTCCCTTCTTCTCTGCAACATGAGATCGATGATTGCTGACGACACGGGAACACGAAGCCGAGCTGAAACGCTCACGTTCGCGAGAACCCGCGTGGCCTTCCTCGCACATTCCCAAACACTTGTTGTTTACCTATCCCACATCATGCATCGCAGCCCGAGCCATTGGATGTAACACATTAAGCCGGCGAATCGCTAAACCTGTCTCTAATCCGCGGGGACGTGTTCAATGATCAACCCAATCTTTAACCTTGGCGTCTCAGCCTGAACAAATAGCCTGGTCTGCAAGTATATGTCGCATCAGCTTAGCCGAGCGACTGTGCGCCGCATCGATTCCCTCACCCTTGATTGAACGCGCAACAGGGCATTAGCTAGGCCAGCCGTGCCCCCCCCCCACCCCAACCCCCTTCAACAAAAAAAAGAAACTTCCCAGCTTGTCTTTCTTCTCTCTCTCTCTCTCTCTCTCTCTCTCTTTATTCCCTCTTAAGGTCATGTTTGGTTTACTAATTGTTTATTGTTCCAGAGAGTTTTTCCTCTTCGCCCTGAACCCGAGTTACCACGGTCTCATCGAGATGTCTATTTTTGGTGATACATCTGGGGGCTTGGGGAGGGGGCGGGGTTGACCTTTCTCTCTGGTTTGCTGGTGGTGATGGGAGGGCGAGGTTGTGCTATCATGGGAGTTATGGCTGTTTGGCAGAAATGTACTTCCTGTTTGTCGGGGCTGGACAAACGGAGAAATTCTGCCATGTTGGGGCGGGGGGGGGGGGCGGGCAAAAGGGACCCTCCACTTATGTTTCACATGTCAGATTAGCTGAGTTCAGAAGTCGCGTGGAGTTGTGTGAGAAAGCAGCTGTGAGCTCTCACATGCGGATCTTGAGTCAGAGAAACATCAGACATCACTTACTGGAAGTAATCTCAGCGTGGGCTTGTTGTCTACATGTTGGAACTGAGAGACTGTCTCACAGACGGCTGGTGTGAAGCAGGGAAGGTGCGGGGGCGTCACCAGACAGCATGTAATTAGGGACCCTATCGAGTTGCATTATGGGAAGTGTAGGATGCAGCTTTGGGGGATTTATGCAAGAAAAGTTGAAGCAGAGGTGAAACATCGCCCCTCACCCTCCTGAGTTGCAGCTGCAGGGACGGTTCCAGAGGTGGATCCAAGGGGAGTGGAGGGGGCAGTGATCCCATCTGAAATCTGTTTGGCCCCTGGGCTGACCCGATTCCAGTGGTCTTATTTCCTGGTTGTTTTTTTTAAATGTTGTCCCCTGTTGTAAGTGCAGCCTCATTTCTGGAAGAACCAAAATCCTCTGGGAAAATATAAACCCAGATGTGTTGTTGCTCTTATTCTGTTAAAATGAAAATATAACCCGTGTGGAAAAACCACACTTACAAAGTTTTTATATCTGCAGTGGCTGCAGGCCTAACTCTAACACGGCGCTTTACCATGTGCTTACTCAGCATTTTCCCCCCTTTGCATCACTCAATTAAAGATATAAGGCTCTCTAACATATCTTTAAGAAACATGTGAGACTGTACACGTTCTTCCCCTTTCACTGCAGCCGCTCTGAGCTTCCTGGAATAAGCCGACTTTGGTGAGAGTCAGGAGATCTTGGCTTCATGCTGCATTGATTCCAAACACCATTGTTTTAATTTGTCTCCTCTGAGTCGCACACTTTAATGAAAGTGTGATGCATGACTTCCTGTCTGCTCTCGGTGCAGCTCCGAGACACTTAGCCTGAACACTGTGACGGGAGCTTCCACTCTGCTTCCTGTCTTTATCCCCTCAGTGTGAATCACAGTCTCGATGAATCATAAAGGGTCAGACACTGTATGTATATATCTATATAACGTCTTTTAGCGCCTGGAGATGATTCCACTCAAACTCTTGCTCCTGTGTGTGTCGGCAGGTTCCTGATGTGTGATGGTGGCCGTGGCCGGCTGTGACGGACGTTGCTGACTGCTTCTCATGTCCAATTCGAAAACCAGGAGGAGTGATCCGACTGCAGCTCTGGGAGCAGCGTTCCGTCGGTGAGCATGAGCCCCCCCCCCCCCCCCCCCCAGCCTCTGTCTGAAACAAAAACCCCAACATGCCTGGTGCTAAACTAAAGACAACTAGTCGCCTTTTTATTACTATGAGGAAGGGAAGGGATGGACATGCAAAGTCACTTCTAGAAACCACCATATCCCTCACACTGCACCTTTAATGCACCAGGTCTGAATGTTTAAATGGATTGGACTTCTTGATGGTCTCTCAATCGATGCGGGCAGGTGAAGACAGAGGGTGTAAATCTCACCTCGCTGCCAAACAACAGAACCTTTGACTGTTGACACACAGTACAGTCGTATGTGTGTAAAAAGCTGTGAAAACATTTTATTTATTTATTTGTATTTCTTTTTTGGGAGTTGGGGGGGGCAGCGACACCTGCTGTCATGGACATAATCACACTGACAGCATGTCCCCTTCTGTGTCTTGTGTGTTTCAGCGTTTTCTCCCCAGAAACTGTTTTGAAAACACACCTGGAAGCACTGTATTAGATATTGTGCGGTAAAAGTCTGTGTGTGTGTGTGTGTGTGTGTGTGTGTGTGTGTGTGTGTGTGTGTGTGTGTGTGTGTGTGTGTGTGTGTGTGTGTGTGTGTGTGTGTGTGTTGTGTGTGTGGTTGGTCTTGGGATCACGGAGACACGTGTGGGGAAATGGAGGAGAATGTGTTGGTGTGTCCCTACACTACAGTATCTACCAGTCTGTATCCACGTGGCTTTCATGGGTGTGATGTTCCCCTGTGATTTCATTAGTGCACAAGGTTTGTGTGTGGTGACCATGACAACCTCACCACTCCCCTCTCTCACTCTCCCTTCCCCCCCTCTCTCTCTCTTAGGCAGCAGCAGCCTCGTGGGCCTCAGGACATACTAGACCCCAGCCTCCATCACACATCAAGCCCCTCCCACCACCACCACCACCACCACCACCGCCGTCCCCCTTTTTTTATACTGTTACATACTCTAGATTTACCAGCAGTGCTTTGGCCACACCTCCTGAGACGCCACTGTGGAACAGGTACCGCTCAGCTGCCTCAGGCCACCTCCACACTCGTACGATTTGGTTTGAAATATGCCGAGCTGTTGCTGTCTGTAGGTCTGCTCAAAACGCGACTCCGCACTTTTCAAGTGGCCAGATTGAAGTTATGTAAATGAGACTTGATATCAGCTTCCTGACTCCGAAGTAAACGAACCGCACCCACCTCAGTGATCAGTGCAGCATACATGTGATGGAGCACAAGCTCCTCATCGTTGGTCTTTGAACACAAATCCCTGTTGTTACTTCAAGCGTATTTTCTTTCCAGTTTCAGAGCAGACAATCAATCCAGCCTCGCGTGCATGACCCGTTTTCCTACGTGAGGGAGATGTGCAGCTTCAGGTGTGTTAGACTACATTGATACGACAAGACTAAAAGTGAGTACCTGTCTGATAAGAATGGGTTCAGTGTTGTTAGCTTCCACCAAAACTGTTTAAGGTCATATATATATATATATATATATATATATATATATATAAATAAGTGTTTGTTACTGTCCAGAGCTACATATATCTTCAACTTCGATTCACTGTGATAGCTTCCATTTATGAATGGAGTCGAAGTTAAACTGCATTGAATCAGAATGGAGCAATGTTGCAGGTAACCTGAGTGTAGCTACGTATGGTATGGGTGGGGATCATTATATGTTAGTGTAGATCAGGGCTGAGGGAAGATGCTTGTTTGGATGTTGACATAAAACAAAGGCGTATCAGTGTGGGTGTGGCCTAGAAGTAGCAGTTCTCTTGCTCCGGGTATGAGAAGTCCATTTTTATATGCAGTCACTTTGCAAGGCCAGACACACAGACATGTGACTAAAGCACTGCTGGATAATGTTATTATATTACTATAATTATTACTATTCTGTATATCATTCATATCAATGTTATTATGATTACTAAATACATGTTGAAGCATGACTTTGCAAAAAAAGAAGAAAAAAAAAACAATGCTGTACATTTTTAGATATTTTAAAGAAATACAAAAAGGTATTTTTGTAATCCAGACGATGTTTGAAAAGGTTGTGTTCGATTGTTGTTGATAGTGTGTGAGGACGTTTTTTTCATTCGTCGCCCTGTCTCTTTGGTGCCATTCTAAAAATGTTGTGTGTCGCCCTGCTATACCAAAGCGGCCCTGTAGGTGTTTGCTTCAGTCTTTCAGACGCACTGTGCAGACTTGCGTCTTTGTGTCGCATCTTTCCCTGATGAAGTATCGACTCGTGCGCTCTGGTTGATCCGAACCTGATCCGGTCAGACGTTTAAAATTTTTTTATAAAATTGACAGGAATGAGCCATGGTGGGTGCAGGTAGAATGACCCCGCCCCCTCCCCTTCCCCAGGAGACTGCACAACATGGCTATAATTAGGAATATGTCTCTTCATGGTGGAGCAGCAGGACAGCAGCACAGTATAGAGGAATGAAAGACCAAAGGCATATTTTTTTTTTTTACACTGGAGAGCTTCTAGGCTAGTGGCGTTATTCCACTTCTGACTGCTTTGTAGTCCTCAGTCTGATTGCCTCTGAAGTATGACATTATTTCCTGCTGCACGTCTCATTCGCTGTCACTCCAAAGAGCCACTTTGAAGAGATGTTCACTTTAAGCGGTTTCTTTCGTGGTCTATTTTTAGGGAGCCAACCTGCTTTTTTTGTAAATTTACATAGTGATTGATTAGAGGGCGAGAGTCAAAAGAAGAAAAACTTTTTGTAATCTTTGTGTATTCTGGACCTGCAATAACGTCTTTAACCGTACGACATATCATCGAGCGATGACTGCCCCCCCCATGACGTTCTAACGCCAAAACCCTCGTCCCTGTCACGTTGTGAGGAAAAAAACTAATTGGCAAGAATTCCCCTGATGTGACAATCAGTACAAACCATGTTCCTTGTGATGTGTTTGCCCAGATGTGTACAATCACGTTCAATCATATAGTCAGTGTTTGTAATTAGTAATAATGATTAATATGCACGCACATCATATCGACTGATTCTGAGCAGATTTTTCTTTTACAGACATTTTTTAAGCCAAGCGCGGCGCCAAATTTATACGTATTTATAAGGTGTGTGTGTGTGCGTGTGTTTTATAATGGGTATTACGTTTTTTGAATTTCTTAGAAGATGCCCATCATATAATTCATTGTAAGTATTACTGTAAGTTGAATTGTATATTCATTTTTTTGTTGGTAGTTTCTTTGTCTGTTTTCTAGAGCTTCGTTTTGTGTGATTGGATCATACTGTATGTGACATATAAATACTGTTTTATCTTCACTGTGAAACTCAAAGGAAAAAACATGCTCTTTGAACGAATGGATCTTGTTGTGTTGTCAGCAGTGCACTCGGTACAGAAGCTCCCGGATGTGACCACGACCCACCCTCCCCCTCCCTCCCTCCCTCCCCCTCCGTCCACGAGAAACCTTCGTTTCAGTATACCGTGTGCAAACGTGTGTGTTTCTGTGCATGTTCACGGCATGTGAGTGTGTGTGTGCGTGTGTTCTTTTACTTTTTCTTACCATGCATACAGTACTGTTGATATTTATGTACCTTAGCCGCTGTGAGGAGAAACTGTATTTCGGTGAATTGCAGAGGTGTGTTTGTTTGAAACCAAAAAAAATATATATATAAGTTGATTAAAATGAGAAGTTTTTATGAAAATGTTCAATGAAGACATTTCAGGCCATATGCCATTAAAAATTGACGTCATCCTTGTTGTCATGGTTACACATTTGTCTTGTATCTGAATGTTTGTGGGTATGGAAACTGACTAAAACAATTTGTTGGGATGATATACTTGGAAGCATTGAGGTTGAATTGTAGGCTGTTGTGACATCTAGTACTAACGCAGCCCTCACTTCACCCTTCCTCCACTTCTTTGCATAGAAACTATGTTCAACTTCAGAATCATTTCAAATCCAAAAATGTTTAGTTTGTTTGTTCTCGGTGACTTTTTCATAGCCAGTTAGCTCCATGTTATCTTATATGAATGTATTTACATCGATTGATGAAAATGATCATTTTATTATTATTATTATTATTATTATTATTATTATTACGATCATTGTTGTTTGTATTATAACTAGCTAGTACAATGTTATTTATGAGAAATGTTGCTTCAGATGAGTAATTTCAGCTACTATTTCTAGCAATTGTACTCTTTAGGTGCTTAGGTGATTTTTCGTTTCAATAGAATGTAACTTAATATTTAGATTAGAAATGGCTCCTCTATATGGAGGCTGCCATGTTTGTGCAGTATCACAAAATGGACCAAGTAAACACATTTATGAGTTTCAGTGATATCTGAAGTCTGCTAGGTTCTTGTACAAGCTTTGTGGACAGGTGTGAATTGAGGGGCATTATCTGCACCTTCACCACTTGATGTCATTGCATCCTACACCACTGCACCTTTATATGTGCTATTGTGATGTTGCCCAATTTCTGCCTTCGGCACAAAATTGATCTTTAATCATGTAAAATGAAGGAAAAGCTGCTTTTTAAAACCTGTGCAGGTGGAATCGACATCCACCTGCACAAAAAGCTTTAATCTCTTCTTCCTCTTCTTCTTCTTTCACACTTGTCACAGGATGACACCTCCCCCATGTTCCCAGGAGGCCAGGAAAACATGATGTGAGTTCCCATAAAGTGGTTTGTGTAGCAGGGGAGCTGCAGACCTCTCACTGCCCTCTACAAGAATAGCCCACCTCACCCAAGGGCAGACCACTCCTGAGACACAGGCCACAGCCAATTTAGTTCTCTCTCTCTCTCCCTCTCTCTCTCTCTCTCTCTCTCTCTCTCTCTCTCTCTCTCTCTCTCTCTCTCTCTCTCTCTCTCTCTCTCTCTCTCTCTCTGTCTCTGTCTCTGTCTCTGTCTCTGTCTCTCTCTGTCTCTCTGCTCTCTCTCTCTCTCTCTGTCGCCTCTGCTCTCTTCCTGTCCTGCTCACTCGCTCACTCCAGGTGGCACACACCAGCTTCCTCTCACATGACACTCACTGGTCCATGCCTGGGGGCTTTCACACGGGGTGTCAGAGCACAGCAAAGCAAAGTGGGGGGGTGATGGAGATGTTTGTGTGTGCGGTGCAGGGGCCAAACATGCACACGGCCCAACTGGTAGCACTTAGTCCCGTTGTTCGTCCCCGTGTCCGTGTTCACTGATGACGAGTTTGTGACCTCAGAGTCAAAAGTCGATTCGTCCGGGGCCTGTATTCTTGTTTTCACTGCTCTGTCAACTGTTGCACTTGGCTCGCTGCTGTAAATGCTATCACTCGTTGCTGTTACAGGCAGTGTCTGAACATTGGCCATTAGCAATTAAAGGACTAGTTCCTAAAGTATTTCTCAGAGATTTTTAATTTAGCACATTTGCATTGTTATAGATTAGAGCTGAACTGAGCCCATCACGAGAGGAGGGGCATTGATTTTATAGGTGACTGGTAATGATATTTTTTTCCATTTGTCTAGATTTTAAAAAAAAATAGAAGTAACCACTGCTCTGACATCATGGTGGCGCTGGTACTTAGAAGAATTGATTGCCTGATAGCTGTCAAAAATTTGCCATTGCAATACATCATGTCACCCATAGGTGGCCTGAATTGTGTCATATGTCACTGGGCACATTCAACCTTTGTTCCCATGTATAGATGCCTATAATCACACCTTTTTCTGTACATGTTGATTTTGATGGTGTATCTTTAAAATGGGCCACTAGACTCTACTGAGTTTTGGTAACCAAGAGGTCGGAGGGGCCACAGAAGGGGCCCCTGTCTGTGTGTTATCTGCGGAACATGAATGATGTCTGCTGGAGATGTCCTCAGGGAATCAGTCATGACTCTCTGTGATGACTCAGTGCTGCCGCCCTAACAGTCCGTGCAGTAGTAGTAGTATTAAATATAGCTGAGTATGTGCAGTAGCCTGATTTGTAAATAATCCCTGGCGGGGTCGGAGCATGTGAACGAGCTCAGAAACAGAATCCTATCGCTGACTAAACGGTGACTCATCACTTTGTGTCTGTTAAACTCCGCGCCGTCATTGTTCAAACAGAGATGGGTCTGGTTTTCTCCCCCCAACCCCCTCCTGCCCCCCACCAACCCCCTGCCAGGCCGCCTGTGTCTTTAGTGAATTGTTGCACGATGCACGATAAGCCGACAAGTTCAGGGTGAGTCGGTGCGTTTGATTTCACTGTAGGGGGGCGTTGGGGCGCGCGGGGGGGGGGGTTGTTTTCTTCCCCTCGTCCTCCTCTCAGACTCTTCACTGTCCACTATTTCAATATTTTTCTTTCTCCTCCTCTCACCCACTCCGCCTCTCTTGGGTGGGCCCCTGCACCCAATCATAACAGCGGGGGCTGACTCTCTCTTTCTCTCTCTCTCTCTCTCTCGCCCCCTCACTCCCTCCCTGTCCCCCCCTACCGATTTCATGCTTGTACAATCTGCTCTTTGATGCCAGATAAGTACAAAGAGATATTATTTTAATTTAATGTGAGTCCAGATTCTGTGTGTGTGTGTGTGTGTGTGTGTGTGTGTGTGTGTGTGTGTGTGTCATATGATAACTTGACTGAGGATGACATCATGGGATGTCTGAGGCCCCCTAGGCCAGAAATGCTAATAGCTCCACAGTGCTGCCAAGTGGTCACAAGAAGAAATAACAGTGTACACTCTGGCACGTAATATCTCCCCCCATTATAATGAAATAGACAATGATACATTATATTATTCAATTGTATTTTTATTTTATTTTATTCTAATGATTTATAGCTATAATAATGCCAATATAACTATTTATGAACCAATAATGTGTAAAAAGTCTGAAAAGTCATTGTGAAAGCATTATTACCACAAATTCACAAATTAAAAGTAAAAGAAAAAAGCTCCCACCATAAATGTGACAAAATATGAAATACCATAACAAATATTTTGAAATTTAGCATTTTTTGTAGTTTTAGCAAAAATAGGATCCATACTTTAATGTTTATGTATGTACCTGTCTGTCTGTCTATCTATCATCCTATAGTATCATTTAGAGTTGCAGTCATGCAACACAGTAAAGTGTTTGCCTATACCGCTATCTAGTGGCCAAACAGGCTCATTGCATATGTTTCCCCTCATAATCTTAGCACACACTTGCCCCTCATGAGCCTGTCCTCCCAGTTGAATGAGCATCATTATCCACAGCGCCTCCTCAGCCCATCATGTGACTCTCCCTCACTTCCCCCTCGTGTGTGTGTTGTTCAGTCTGAGCTGCTTCACCCAGAGGCCAGAGCATGACACCACCACAAGACCCGGCTGCCTGTCATCATGTGATCATGCCAGATGGTTATGAGGTGAAAACCCTAAGGTCCACATTGTTGCATAATTCCCCCAAAATACATTAAAAAAAAAAAAAAGAAAGAAAATCAGAATCATGATGTGCATCTTTGAAAATAGGACAATTGACAGCAAAACACACAATTAGATGCACTATGTATATTAAAACTGCTTTATTGTTACAGGCTATGCAGAATAATGTATGTAAGGACCATCAGTGTAGATCTGCTGGTGAACAACACAAAACATCACGTTGTGTATTTCGTGCTGCAGGAGCGTTACTGTTGCTGTGCTGCGTCACAATGATGGAGGTTAAGCGAGGGCTTCAAGTTTAGTCAAGTCACTGCTATGTGGAGGTTTAAAGGGCTGTTTCACCCAATTTACAGACGTAAGAGTGGCTCACTTTGCATGTAAACAGACGAGAAACAATGCTTTTTATTTGCTATTTGCACTGCTAAGTGCAGTGAAGGTGGTAGAAAAGCATTTAAAAGATCCTCTAAGACAAAATTGTCAGATTTGAGCAATGTCTCTGTGGCAGCACCTAAAAAAACAAAAACTCATAGATTTTTTTTTTCTTACAAAAAAAAAAATGCAATTTCTAAAAGTCCTAAATTGTATCATATTTACGCAGCACAGAGAGTAAAACAGACAGCTGATATGTTTGTTATGTGAAACTTGGGTGAACTGGCCCTTTAATCAGCACTTTCTGTCGTAGATTCCTCTAAGGCTCCGTAAACACCACCCAGTAACGAGAGTTCTCTCCCTCTCTTTAAGTTGTTTTCCAGATTTGATTAACGAGGCTGGTTTGTGGCTGTCGGCCTTTTGTCGTCTCTCCTCTTCGTCTTCCTCTCATTGTCTCACTGAGGCAACACATCACTGTGGACCGTGACTCTTCTATGCCAACATGATGAGGTATATGCAGGGAGGTCCCATGAGGCTTGTTGTTAGAGAAGGGGGGCAGGGACTATGTGGTGACATCACTATAAAAATATTTTTTTTAAAACTTGAGAGTCCCACGTTACTGCTTCTTGAAGATCCTCTTGGCATCCACGCCCTCGTAGCTGTAGCACTGCAGGACACACAGGACAGTTAGTGTCACTCACACTCTTGGTGTGTGTGTGTGTGTGTGTGTGTGTGTGTGTGTGTGTGTGTGTGTGTGCATGCGTGCATCCACTGACCTGCACCAGCTCCCCTCCCACCACAGCTCGGGTGGTGGTCAGCACCTTGTTGTTGTCTTTCCTGGTGAACTTGCCTTTGAGCATGTCGCCCTCCATCTCCCATGTACCCTGTGTGTACACACACACACACACACACACACACACACACATGTTGACCTCATGCTCCGGTTCACTCTTCCATGAGGCTCCGTGTGTGGCTTTTACTCACCGAGACCTCGGTGCCGTCGGCCAGGGTGTAGTCGAAGACGACGCCCAGGGTGAAGTCGATGTCCTTGGTGCGGAAGGTGCTGGACTCTTTGATGTGGAACTTGTCGCCGCTCTGCTCGATGGTGACCTTCAGGTTGTCGTGTTCGGCCAGTTTGCGTTTCATCACGTTGACGTCTGGTCCAAAAAAAAGGGGGGGGGGGGTTGGATTTAGACACGAGAAGTCCATAGATTAGACCTGAATGTGTAGTCGGTGTAGTGGGTGGAGCCATGATGACTTTGGACCCAGTGACACTGTAACAGTGTGTGGCATTCATGCAACATGGAGATACACAGAGGCCTGACAAAGACAGTGGATAAGTTGGTTAAAGATGCAGTGTGTACGATTTGGTGACCTCTAGATGTGAAGTTGCTTGTTGTATCCATCACCCTCACCCTTCTGAACTTTAGGAGAACCTGTTGCAGACTTCAGTTGTCATTGAAGCTCAAAAGATATTTAGTATATTCATTCTGGGCTAATGTGAAAACATGGCGGCCCCTGTAGAGAGGACCCGCTCCTCATGTAAATATACATTAAAGGGCTCATTTCAGGGTAAAGGAAAAACAGTAATACATCTACGTGATTGTAAATTCAAGAAACTCTCAGTACGTCATTGTTTTGTAATATTTCTTTTTAGAAGTGACAAAAATGACCGAAATCGTACACACTGCACCTTTAATGACATAACGTCACTGTGCACCCCCCCCCCCCCCCCCCCCCCCCCCCCCCCCCCCCCGCCCCCCCCCCCCCCCTCACTCACCCATCTTCTCCATGAACTTGTCGTAGTTCTCGTTGCGGTCGACCTTCCAGGTTCCATTGAACGCCATGGCTGCAGGGTTTGTGTTGTAGTTAGTGGAGAGAGAGAGAGAGAGAGAGAGTAGGGAGACCGTGGGATAGTAGAACAGCCACCAGGGCCGCCATATATACTCACCCCTCCCCTCCCCTCTCCCTCCCCCTGTCACACACCCACACTCCCACCCTCACCCTCACCCCCACCCCCCACCCCCACCCTCACCCTCGCCCTCACCCTCGCCCAGAGTTGGCGCAGAGGATGCTCTCCTTTATCTGCGCTGATTATCTGCTGTCTGCTGATGTGGCCGTGCAGTTACAGACTGTGGCAGAATGTAGGGCGATGGCTGCGCGACCTCCAGGGTACAACTGATAAATAACTGGAGGGCAACCAATCCCCCGACCGCCCCCCTTACCCTTGCCCACACCAACCCACCCCCCCCCCCCCCCCCCCCCCCCCCCTCCTCTTCTGGTGAATCTGGCACAGTGGAACACTATGGCACTGTTCTGCAGGAGAGACAGTGATGGGAACAAAAAAAAAGAAAAAAGAGTGGGCTGTTCGCATGGATGCCCATGGCAGCCACTCGGCTGAGCCCCCCACAACCCCACACCCCAAAGCCAGACCCCCACCCCCATCTCTGTCCCACAATCTTGTCTTTGTGGTCCTGTTTGTGCCTGGCATAGAAATGAGTTGTGCTGGTCTGTGTGTGTGTGTGTGTGTGTGTGTGTGTGTGTGTGTGTGTGTGTGTGTGTGTGTGTGTGTGTGTGTGTGTGTGTGTGTGTGTGTGTGGGTGTGTGTGTGGGTGTGTGTCTACTTGGGCTGGCATGTCACAAAGAGTATAGTGACCCAGAAGAGAGAAAACCTCACTCTGGAAACATTCCATCTGTGCCCAGTTAAAGCTGCAGACCAAAGTTGTCCTCACTGCATTGGATGCATGGACGTGTGCGGGATATAGTTCCACCTGGTGGCGAAGTTGCATTCTCCACAATGCTTGTACTTGTGTGCATCTCTGCAGCAATTCCAATCAAGTGGATTAGCATGTTAACACTTAAGCTCCTATGAATATGATTTGCATGATAAAAACCATTAGATTTAAAGGTGCAATGTGTAGGATTTAGCGACACCTAGTGGTGAAGTTGCATATCATTTGCATGTTTGTTTATGCAGCTTTAGCATGTTGGTGTTCAGTGGAATGCCGCAAACCCACCCTGCTAAAAGGAAAACACTTATTCTGAACTTATCTTGCGGACTGCCCCTTTAACTTCTCATCCTCACTGTCTTCAGCCCTGGCAGTGCTGTTCATTAGTTTTATCACCTGCCGTCACAGTTCAGCTACATCACCTCATGTCACATGGTGGTGGAGCTGGATCAGATTACACCCACTCATTCGTTTGGCTCACGTTAATCTGGAGGAACTACAGATAATCTTAGTCACTCCCTTTATCACTTTATCTGAATCTTTCCACACTGAATCACTCCCAGAGGCACAATGGGATTTTCCATATTCCTGAATCTTACACACTGCACCTTTAAGTATATCTCATTCCAGTGAAAGGGAAGAAAATAAGAGGAAGGTACATTAAACTATGCACATTTGTATTTTACTCCCCCAAGTTCCATTTATGCAAATAGAGATGGAAATAACTGTACTTTGAACTTGTTCACTGGACCTTTAATTCAAAGAGAACCGTGACGTTGTTGAAAGCTCAAATCTCCAAATATTACTTAGAACTTTTGGAATTTTGATTTCACCTGAACTTCAAAGTCAGATGTGATGTTTTGATGATGCAATGTAATAAAGTAATTGAGTATTTCATCTAAAAGAAAGAGGGGGAAAACGTTGGCATTATCCTTTAAAAGCCCCAGTCTGTTTAATAGCTTGAATCTGTAGCTGTATTCTACTGATAAAAATGGTGCAGCCTGGGCTTAATTGTGAATGAATGAACTGTATGAATGAGTGAATGTGTTGTTCACACCTCAGCACGCCATGAGAGGCCACGCCCATTTCACCTAACAGCATTAGAGCTGACTGAGAGGCATGCAAATCTAATATGTCTGAGACACACACACACGGTGCTACACAATAACATTCAACAATGCAGCATGAGGAATGTTAGTCATTGGAATTTAAAGGTGCAGTGTGTGGGATTCAAGTCAAGTTATTTCCATTTCTATTGGCAAAGACAGGATATGACAGAATCTTATCAGTGTATTTTCACCTGAATGTAAGATTTCATGATCCTTTATTTTTACATCAGAGTGAGACCTCTTTACAGCAGCCCAGAATGGACACCTTTCGAGTTGTAATGATAACTGAAGTATGTTCTCCTGCAGGCTTAGGAGGGGTGGTGGGGTAGGCTGAGGGCTGTTCAGGTGCAACATACCGCCTCACCACTAGATGTCACCTAATCCCTTGCATTGTGCCTTTAAGATTAACATCAGTGTTTGTCATGACATCACTGTGGTGTTCCATTTAACTCATTTTAGTTTCATGAGGCAACATGAGAACCTGACTGTGAATGAATACGGTAAACATATTGGAAAGGTGTTAGCACAATGGTATTAGCATTTAGCTCAGAACCTTTTACTTTAGATAAAAGCAAACCCCTAAAGGTGCAACTTGGCCACTTGATGTCACCAAACCCCACGCACTGTCCCTTTAAGAGGACAACCGAGCCAGAGAAATGTCTGTTATTTGGGTTAACAAGCTCCAAATATCCAGTGGGGGATAATTGCCCGCAAATACTTTGCCCTTAAAATTCGACTCCGAGTGTGAAGTGAAGGATGCCGGGTCGTTTTTATGATGATAGATTTGAGTGTCTGGTCATAAAGTGGCACCAGGTTTACACTTGTATAACACAACAGCCATAAAACAGCAGGTTTTGCAACGGGTCTGTGTGCAAGTCAGCGTCATGGTGAGGTGATGATAGCTCGGTGAATTAGTGTCTGATTTCAGCCGTGTCTCTTCCCCCAATCCCTTTTTACTGCTGTACTTTGACTGTGTGTTCAAGAACCCCCCCCCCCCCCCCCCCCCCCCCCCCCATGTGAACTGTAACCTGTTGGCATGTGGTGTCCGTCTAATGAGGCAAATCCAAATTAAGATACTTGCAAATACTAACAATACATACAATACATACATAATACAGCCAACAAATACAGCAGTGGTGGTATCGGGTTCCAAGCATTTATTCGTGTTTCAAATATTTGTTCTCATTATTGCATTTGGTTTTGTTGTTGGTGTTTTCTTGTGTTGTGAGAACATGGCTGGGTCGTAGGTATGTGAACATGTTTTGCACATACACTTTGTTACTCTGTGAGTATTTGTGTTTCAAGTATTTGGTTGTGTTGCAGTAATGTTAGAATTTGAGTGTTTTGTGAGTATTTGCAGTGTCTTTTGCAGCGCATGCATCATCTGATATCAGTGATCTCTTGTGTGTGCATACCTGTGTGTGTGTGTGTGTGTGTGTGTGGGTTTGTGTGAGAGAGAAATGTGCAAACATAATCTGACTAATAGCTCCTGTTTCCAACATGTCATTAGTTCAATGATAATTTGAGTGTGTTGCTGCTGCAGCTTCTGTGATGTCACATCGCACCTGCACCTGCTCCATGTCTCTATCCCTGTGGGATGATGTCATACATTGTATATATGTACAGTCTGTGCATTCATTGATACTAATATTATGTCTTTGATCCCATTGGGCAGGGTTTGTTTGTTTGAATGACATCACACCTAAAATATGATCATCAGATTAATGTGAATACACTTAGATCATCTGCTTCTTCAGAACGGTGTGTTTTCATCAAATGATCGAAATGTCAGATCTCTCCTTCCAGCGCCAGTTATTTGAAGAAATGCAAAAATAGATTTAGAATGCTGCATCATTAATCGCAGAAAATAAAACTGGACTCTTATTGTAACATTTATCTTTTCATCATCCTGATACGAAAAGCTGCGCTTGACTTTTACTGCGGGAATATAAAGACTATAATCTTATCGTGAATATGGACTTCAGAGACCCGAGTCTATCAGGTCTTTATGCAGTCAAACTTTATTATGTCATTCACTTTATGAGCTGAAGCTTCTCTTGTGTCTGCTGCCATCTTGTGGACAAGGGATGCCATTGCAGTGCACTCACTCTGCCATTGGTCACGTTCACCTGGTAGAAACTGCTCCTCTGTTGTTTAGATTTGGGTTGATGAGTTACATTATTACTTTTTCCGTGCGTCTTTATAGATTTGACTGACTTTTAAAACCAAATAGTGTTGTGAACTGTTTGTGATGTCCCCTGCATTCACCCTAAGTAACTGCAGTTACATAGCGGAGGCCCCCGACAGCCAGGTGCAGATGGACCTAAATATACTCACCTGCAGCCTCTGGACACAAGCTGGGAGTCAGTCCTCCCCAGGCAATGTTTGAATTTGTAATGAGCCTGAGACAGTCGGAGAAAGGCGGCATTCAGCCACTCTGACAGGAGAGCGTGTGAATGGTGAGGAGGTGCGTGAGCACATGACAAATGGCCGACACATCGGGCTGAATGAGAAACAGTGTCTCACAGAGGAAGTGGGATAATTGATCTGAATTAGGAAAGTGTGAGGCAGTTTGTCCATTTTGAGCAACTCTGAAAACATGCTAGTCCAACATGGCCGCCCCTCGAAGAGAGAACCAGCCCCTTCATGTAAACATAAAAGGCTCAGTTTTATGACATTAAAACACCAATTTGTTCATTTACACCCCTTGACACATCAATATGTCTACTTTAAATTCCATTTCTGACAATACACCCCGACTAAAGTGTACACACTGCACCTTTAAAATATAGCAGGACACACTTCATTTGGCTCTTTTCTGTTTTATTACAGTTCCCAAGATTCCACATCCTCAAAAATCCCGAAATCACATCGTAATAGTCACCTCCCCCTGCATTAGACTGCCCCCCCCCCCCCCAGTGCCTCTCCCCTCCATATTTACTTTCCTGCATCAACGGTGCGTTGCAGCTCTGAGAGAGGGATTACACACCTGGCTTAGCCCTACATCCTATACAGCCTCTGCTGGAGCCCGGGCACTGCCACCCACCACTGCAGGGTGGGGGTGGGCGGCGGGGGGGGGGGGGGGTCCCTGCGGGGGGGGGGGGGGGGGGGGGGGGGGGGGGTACCTGCATGGCCCAGGTGTGGGTTTGTAAATGACCCAGGACCCAGCGCCATGCTGTGCCCACCCCATGAGCAGGTCCATGGATGACACAGCAGCAGCAGGCGTCTCTAATACAAACCACACAGCTGCAGCCCTCATACCCCTCATGCAGCACTGTGCACAGTATACACACACACACACACACACACACACACACATTTAACATTCAAATATACTCCTATGTGTATAGTATGAGATTATAGATGCTAATGTTTGTCAGAAAATGAATGAAAATAGAAAATACTGTTTAGAATGAGTTAGAATATCTAGTAACTGTATACATGTAGACGTTTTAAAAAACTGCATTGCAAAGTCATCAAGGTTGTTTAACTGTGCACTCGTCCATTATACTCATTTTATTTTTCATGAAGACTGTCAGTAAACACCTTATCCTGCAATATTAAAGGTCCAGTGTGCAAGGTTACGTTGACATAACTAATATTTCTAGTGTCAGAAACAAAAGATATAATTTACACACAGGTGTGTAATCATCTGAATGTTTCTATTATTTTTTTAACATTTCATGTTTTCACCAGAGGGGCTTCTCTGTCTGTAGAGGTGGCCATGTTGACCCCTTGTGTTTGTACAGTAACCCAGAATGGACAAACTAAACACCTTTTGAGTTTTAATGATAAAGTTCTGGAAGGTTGAGTTGAGTGATATTCAGCTGCAATATGCAACCTCACCACTAGGTGTCACTGAAATTCCTGCACTTTCAGTGCAATATATAGAGTTACCTGTACTGAAGCTGTTTCCCTGCAGCAGAGTATTATTGTACTAATTAATGGTAGTCTAAATGTAGCTTTATAACATAATGTAAAAAAACAAAAAAAAACATGCCCTCTTACTGGAAGGCAACCAATATCCGACAATAATTCAATTCGAGGTTAAAGTGGTTTATTGTGCTTATTTTATTCCTCAAAACAAAGAGTGTAGTAGTGGTCAAGCACCTTTACTCCTGCAGGGTTGATGTGATTTCAAAGTTAAATACGATGAAGTGGGTCACCTATGCGCGTCTGTACGTAAACATCCCGCTCCAAATGTTATTGTAGCAGAGGGACGTTGAGTCAAAAGAGGTGATGCTCTCTCTCTTTCTCTCTCTCTCTCTCTCTCTCTCTCTCTCTCTCTCTCTCTCTCTCTCTCTCTCTCTCTCTCTCTCTCTCTCTCTCTCTCTCTCTCTCCCTCCCTCTCCTGCCTGATTGAAGAGCTGTTCATTACAATCACCTCCTCTCCTCCGCCTGATTCTAATTGGCCCTCCTCGCTCCTGACCCAGTTTCACTTTAATGAAGTCGACATTTCCACTACAGTTCAAGCCTCAGCTCAGACAACTTCAGGCTGTGGTTTCTGTGGATCTGTTTGTTTCTCCTGTCAACAGATGTTTGTTTGTCTGTCCATATGTTGGACTGAGTGATGGAGGCCTCTTCATTATGTGTGTGTGTGTGTGTGTGTGTGTGTGTGTACCCAGCTCGTTAGAGTGCGTAATCGTCATCAATAGCCAGCAGTTATGGAATGGTGCCCAGTGGCTCCTCCCCCTGGTGTCAGGCGACCGTCCTCAGGCCGCTGTAACTCATATTCATTCTCACAGTCTCTTTCATTCCCTCGTACAACTTCCCACCTAATCTTTGACGTTTCCTCTTCTGGCTGGCAGAGGGGCTTTTTGTGCTCAGGAGGATGAACGCTAAGCTGTTAATTGCAGGTGGTGTGTGTGTGTGTGTGTGTGTGTGTGTGTGTGTGTGTGTGTGTGTGTATATGTATACCCCCCCTCCGCAATCCTGTCCCCTTTTGTTCAGGGGCCAAACAAAGGTTCCCTTTCTCACTCTGGACTCTCAGAAGCAGAGGACGTGTGAGGAGCAGGAAAGATTAAGTCAACATTTCTCATGACCTCCGAGCTCTGGGGTTGGAGGGTGTGAATGTATCAGATGGAATGTGTTGGGATGAACAGGGGCCAGAGAGGGGCCACAGTTTGTGCACAGGGGCCAATTATGCTGTCGGTCCACCATCTGGGTCTAAGTCCTGCTTCTGTCAGGTGGATGTTGTTGTTGTTGTTGTTGTTGTTGTTGTTGTTGTTGTTGTTGTTGTTGTTTACCGCAAAAGCTTCACCTCATTGTGTTTGTTTTGAAATATTGGTCCTGGTTCAAACATTTTTACTTTGAGAAGTCTATTTTGTAAACAATAACTTTTAAATCTATTTTTGAATGATTCTTGATTCATGCATATTTTGCATTTGGAAAAAATTGTAGAATGAATATTCACTTTTTAAAGAAAGAAAAACTACTTTGTTTTACTTTTGTAAACCATTTTTTTTATTCCTACATTTATATTTTGGAGAAAATATTCAGAAAAGGGAAAATAGTCTTTTATGAAATTTTTTAATTTTAAAATCAATTTAGATATTTTTGGGGTACCATTTTTAATAATCTTTATTAAAACTAAAACAAAAAATAGATTTTTTCTTAATATTTTCTTAATATTCTTCTTCAATTCTAATCATTTATTGTAAAACTTTAAATTGTTAAAAGATATTAACAATCCAAGATATTTATCATGAATACCATCAATAACTTGACTTCAGGGGCCAATCAGATTTCAGCTTGAATGAGTGGGCCCTCTGGCTCCTCCCTCTGTATTCACTCATGCTTTGACTCTAGCACAGTTGTAATTCTACAAACATGTATCTGCATATTCATCTGAAAATCATTTCATACAAAGCTCTCCAAACTCTCCCTCCCTCTCTCTCCCTCCCTCCCTCCCACTGAGACACAGTGAGCCATACAGCACCGAGCAGCTACACTTACCATTGTTGTTCATTTGTTTCCCATTACTCCCAGCTCCATTTTGGCTCATTAGTCTTGACAGTAACTTTTCCCGGCGGTGTTGATTAGATCTAATTAATGACTGGAGGAGCCGCTTTCACACGTCCCCCCCGGGTGATTCCAGATAACAAAAACAATTCCAGGCTCTTTGTCTTATTCGTGCATCTGAGGCGGAGTTGCTGGGTTTAAGTCACGTTCACCTGACCTGTGCTGACCTGCGGCTGCAGTCGTCATCATGCATTGATAATGGTTCTATACCAAGTCATCCAGAGCGGCTGCTGCCATCGCTCTGTCGGAGCTCAGAGGGATTAGATCTGTGCCGAATGTCTGACAGGAAAACACCATGTCAAGCTATGCATGTGTCAGAGCAGCACATCTGATTAACCGTGTGAGGACCTGACCCTTATCTTCCTTGTGTGTGTGTGTGTGTGTGTGCGTGTGTGTGTGTGTGTGTGCGAGAGAGAGAGAGAGAGAGAGAGAGAGAGAGAGATCCTCTTAATTGCCACTGCACATGTCACAGATTGCATCTGAACAGAAGTACATGCACAGTAACACAAGTACAAATAATAAAGTATATGAAGTGTATAATATGATCATTTATGAATATACAGTAAGTACAATGGTGCAAATTATGCTTATTAGAATATGTGCAATCGTGTAATGGGATAATTTACATATGTAAACATGCAGTGTTTTATAGTGGTAGATATGACATGAATTCAACCCATATAAATGTCATTAAGTGCAACTGTACCTTTAAATGTCTCTATAACCTTCATGTTGTGCCTTTTTTATTTATTTATATTTTTGATGTTGTACTTTAAGTCGACAAATCAAGTACTTCTTTTACTTATCTTAAACATATAAACCCATTATATTATAGTGGCCCCTTATCCCTCTCACCATGTGACTTTACTTTACCCTTTTCTTACATTAAGGTCTTTATGCTGGTACAAGCAACAGCCTAAAACAGAGCACAGTACTACTCTGTGTGTGTGTGTGTGTGTGTGTGTGTGTGTGCGTGTGTGTGTACAGTGTGTATTGACAGTAGATGTGTGTGTGTCTGTGTGTGTGTGGGGGGGGGGGGGGGGTGGAGGGGGTGTATCAGGGGCCGGTGTCCCTGATGTTAATCATCACAAAGCTGTGGAGTGTGATCACGGACTCTCTGGCTTCCATCAGCACCTGCTGCACAAATCCAAATCATGACCTGCCTGTGTGTTCATGTGGGCGGTGCCCGCTGCTTATCTGCCGCTCACCCGCGCATGATGGAGGCGCTCATCCCTTCCACGAGGAGGAGGAGGATGAGGGGTAGAAGAAGAGGGGGCGGGGCCTCATAAAGGAGACGAATCCATTTGGATGGATTCTACTACTACAAACTAACTATTTTCCATTTTGAAAGTACTTTAGAGTCGGCTGCTCGTACCCAGGTACGAGCCTGTTGGTCTGTCGGTAGGTCGGTTGTGATGTGACACCTGTCCAATCAGGTGTCATCTGCATAGAGTGATACTTAATGCCTTTGATCCTTTGATGTTGCACAGTATTCTGCCCTCGTATTGACACTGTCAACAGCTCAGATCTGGTCGGTCCTGCTCCGTCAGGTATCGCTGCACCTGTTCAAATCCTGCAGCCCCTCCCACTGCTCTTAACGCTCAGCAGGAACCCCCCCCCCCCCCCCCCCCCCCCCCCCCCCCCCCCCCCCCGGGGCCCCCCCCACACCCCCGCCCCCCCGACCCCTCCCCGGGGTCTCTACGGCCCTTAACTCAAACAACAGGGGGAAACATTTTGGGGGGATTACGATGTTTGTTTTTCAGAGTCAATCACCTAGAAAATGGAGCCCCTGAAAGGCGACGGCCCCCATGCGGCCGCGCGCTCAGTCACCGAGGCTCCCAAGGGCCCCGAGCAAAGAGCACAGTCAGGTGGAAGGAATACAGGCATGCTGGGAGCACAGAGCGGGAATTAAAACTCGCCCACCGGATCAAAAACGTGGAAGGAGCTTTCTCACGTTTCCACCTCTCCCCACAATGGCTGTCAAACACGTCGAGGCTTCAGTTTGCAGGAGGAGACAAAGTCGGACCGAGGGGTTTTCACTTTGCCTCCTCCAAAGGAAAATGATCAGATCCACGTTTCTCTCACTGCTGCTGACGAGTCTGAGCCGCCATCTTTTTTTGATCCCGCAGCTCTGACGAGTTCATGAGACGTGGGATCTCCATAGAACACGTGCTGCAGCAAACAACTCATATTTGTACGTTTGCATGACTCTGCACATGTCGATATTGATTTTGATTGTTTTTATTGAATTCATTCATTTTCGTTAAATTGTTTTGGTTGAATTTTGTATTATTATCATTATCTTATTTAATTCAATTGAATCTGATTTAATTTAATCATTAACAAGCAGCTCAAGATTATTCCTAATCAAATAAGATAGTGAAATATGTTTTATCATCATCTAAAAACTGCAAATTGTTGTTGCATAATTTCTAATTTACACCAAAATCATGTCCTCTCTCTGGGGGCAGCCATTTTGCGTCACCAGTAGCCCAGCACGCTTTAAAGACCACTACAGATTCTCCAACAAGCATCGGGGATATTCATCTCGAATATGCAACGTTGCCTCTGAATCTCACCTACTGCACCTTTAAAGCCGAGTCATACTCATGTAAACGGAGCTGATGTGCGATGCAGATTATCATTGTTTGGTTGTCGTTATCGTGACATGCCTGTATCTCTGCCCACACTGGGGGAATTTGCCGCATTCTGGCTTCTCCGCGCTCCATCGGATCAACGCGGCTGAGCAGCGCGGCGGCATCTGATTACAGATTCACTTTAGTCCCAATTTCACCGTGAGATCATCAACCTGGTATTTTAGAATTCCTCAATGTAAGAACCAACACTTTTACACGTTCCTGCGCCAAGAACGCATGGCCTGCATGTCCCAAAACAACCGCTCCGATCCTTATCCTCCAGTATCTTCTTCATACACGTCCATCGTGGAAAAGTGTTGTGTGTAAACAATGAGTTTTTATAAGAAGAAATGAAATCGCATGTATATCACATAAGAAAGTAAACACCTATAAATTAATGTTAAATAAGTGCATTCACTTATCAAAAAATGCAATGGCAGCTATTTCAACCACTGTAAAGACCCAGCGTGTAAAATCAAGGGCAAATTATTTTCATTTCCATCGGAAGAAATGAAATGATAGAGTTTTAATATTGATATCTGCATGTGTGTGTAATATTTTTACAGTAGCCCAGAATGGACAAACTTAAAACAACTTTTAATGCCAAGTGAACGCGATTGACGGTTCTTGAACATGCAACTGTGCCATTTAACTCAACCCTGCACACTGCACCTTTAATGTTCAGGCGGTGGAACGTGGCTCTGTTTGTCATTGTGTACAATTTATCAAACGTACTTTCTTCATTACCTCATCGTTTTATTCGTGGAAACTTCACCTTTATCTCCACAGTCTGACCCCGATTGAAGTCTTGACCTCCAACTCTGGATTCCTTGACCTCCAACTCTGGATTCGAGCCACTCGGCTTCATTCCCACGTGCCACAAAAAGCCCCTTGTCGGCAGAATTTCACACCTTATTAAACCCGAGCTTGTTCCTTGTAGTTCAGCAGCTCGGATCAAAGTGCGATCGTGTTGCACCCGCTCAGGTAAGAACCACCTGTGGCTCGAGAACAAAAGCTCTGCTGTGGACATGGACGGGCCTCGCTCACATGCAGCTGCTACACAGACTCCGGCTCAGAGCCGATGTCCATCAGAATCATAATGTATATGACAACATGCAAATTTAATGTTTCTTGATGGACATTGTTTTACCTCATAAAAGAGTTTGTAAGAGATCTCATTTTAAGGTGCAGTGTGTAAGATTTGGTGACATCTAGAGGTGAAGTTGCGAGTTGTATCCATCACCTCGCCCTCACCGTTCAGTTAGTATAGTAGTTAGTATGTCCACTCTGGGCTACCGTAAAAACATGGCGGCCCCGCTCCTCACGTAAACATCCATTAAAGGGCTCATTTTAAGGGTGATTGGAAAAAATTTTTATTTATGTGATTGTAAATTCATGGAATTGTCAGTATGTAATTATTTTGTAATATTTCTCGAAGTGACAAAAATGAGCAAAATCTTACACACTGCACCTTTAAAATATAAATCGTATATGGCAAAATGTGTTGACGCCAGTGCAGTGAAGCATCACCGCAGGTTGTTGGTTCAAACCTCTAATGAAAGGTGTGACAGGAGGCAAACATGTAGACTTTAGCATCCATCTGCTATGACCTGAACATCCACCTGTATTTTTCTCAGTGGGCTCCTTCTCCCCCTGTCTCTGATTGAATCGCACTTTGATGTCCGCCCCCCTTGTGCTCTGCTTTTGTTGCAGGTGGACGTCCCCGTCTTTATTTGCTGCCGACGAGGGGTGACCTCTGTTTTCCTGCTCGGGAGCTTTCATCTCATTTGCTGCAGGAGGAAGCGTCATGCTGCTGTGGAGTGGTGGAGTGTTGTTTTGTTGCAAAGGGGGCGGGCCCAGTGTGCCGCCCCTCGTCGTGGGGGGAGGGGGGGGGC
>JAFBJT010005946.1:41806-64978 GCA_016785325.1 Chascanopsetta lugubris
GGGGGCGGGCCCAGTGTGCCGCCCCTCGTCGTGGGGGGAGGGGGGGGCGTTGGAGGTGTATAGGAAACCAGGTCGGCCTTAACAAGACAAAGTCCGGGGCATTGAGTCGACGAAGGAGAATTAGGAATTAGATGTTGCAGCACAAGCAAAATCACAGCCGGGGTAAAAACAATTCTCCCAGCAGGGGGCCGCTCATCTCTGTGGAGACGGCGGCGCCCCCTGCCTGCCTGAGAGGATCAAAGCTGCGTGGGGGGGCGGGGGGGGGAGGGGCCAGCAAATCTGTCAGATTTCAGGATGGAGACTAAATCCTTCTTTTCAGAGAGAGGGGAGGCAACACAGTGATTTATCAGTGTAACGGGCTAAAGGCTAAGTACGACAATTTTACACGCTTTTAGATCAAATTGATAGAGTTACACGGAATGTGGATTACCGAGGAAGTTAAAGGTGCGGTGTGTACGATTTTGAGGTAACACATTGGCATGTTTAGTACATGTTTTCAAGGATCCATACAGAAGCATTGCTTTAGATCAAATAACTTCCATCTCTACCTGCCAAAACTGAATATAAATAATAACTATACTGACATTCTTAATTTACATTGTTTTTTTTACCAGCCCTTCTATTGACATTAGCAGCAAGTCCACTTTATAGAGGCGGCCATGTTGCACTGCCATATTTGTTACAATGGCCCCATGGGTTCACCTATATATCGTTTGGAAGTGTCAGTTGGACGGGTTCTAACCTGCAATACACAATTACACCACTAGATGTCACTAAATCCTATACACCAACGTTTGGCCTTCAACATTTCTCAACATCTCCATCAGGAGAGTTTAATTTTCCTAAAATCAAATGGAGATGTGGTCAAAAGTTCAATAATAATCATAATGATAATAGTCGCAGTAATTTGAAGTCGTAGATCTAACGTCTTAACCTGATTATTTCCACCCACGTATCCTCAGGTGTCCACAGACGCAGCCACTCGAGCCGCGAGCACAAACGCTGGAGGCGAACTGAGCTAAAGCTCAGATGAACTTAATCACTGGTCACAGGCTTCATTATTGTAGCAGAGGGACGGGCTGGACCAGAACCACACAAAGGACACACAGCGGAGGCGCTCTGCCTTCAATGCCGCGCTCCGCTGGGGCTGAGGTGACATCAGAGGTCCTCTAAGCTGTCCTTTGTGTCCCCCCCACCCACCCCCTCTGTGGGGACGCCCCCCTGGTTCTCACCAGCAGGTTGTTTGCTCGTTCCTCTCATTAGGGCCTGATCCCAAAATGAGAAGCTCCTCCTCACGCCGTGCACATTTGACCTTGCCGTGACCCTGACAGGTATGCAGGCCCGGGGTTTGTCAGGTGTGTGTTTTTCACACACGGTTTACTGCTGCACTACATCTTCACCCCCTGCTAATTGCCCCGTCGGTGTGTTCAACACATCCTTGAGCTGCATGTAGAGGTGACGGGGGCAGAGGCCGAGGGGCTTTCTGATGCTCTGCAACTCACCCGCTCTGCTTTGTGTTGCAGGGTGACGGAGCATCCGAAGAAGTGGAGGCATCTCGTCTCGAGCACCAGGTCGGAACCTTTTGTCGTACGTCATTGATCGAATGTGCAGAAATGTCAAGTTGAAATAGGTACCATATCTAATGGCTCAATTTTGAGGTCAGAATTGTCCAGTAACACTTAGGTTATGACAAAGTGGGAACACAACAAACAACAAACTGCAAACTGCACTATCTTAGGATCATCATGCGTGCTATACTTTTAAATTCAAGTCAACAGTTTGGTGGATACGAACATTGTGCAAGTTTCAATCAAGCAGCAACTTGCAGGGTTGACGAAGGAGTCCAATAAGGAAGTGGACAAACTTGCAGTTCACAGGGTGGCCACTTGAGGCTGCCTTCAAAAACGAGTCGAACCCCATGTTAAAATGCACAGCGTTATAATTGAATCAAACATGTTTAACGTCTGGTTCAAACTCAGTCACATGTTTTGGGAATTATTTTCTTTCGATTGAATGCAGTCGATATAGTGCATGATTAAGGGGCGTGGCCTCTTGAGTGACACCTGGGCCAACCTGGCAAGTTCTGCAGAAACAGAGTGATGACGATTTGTTGACAATGGAACCAGCAGATTGACCGAGGTCCGGTCACGGACGCACAGATCACATGACCCATCGCTGATGCCCGTCTATACCATGTGTGTGCGCTACCTGCTTGGACGCTCCGGGCACCTGTAGCATCAACACGTCACACTGACAGGAATGTGACTTGAAGCGACGGCTCGTCCCGCAGCTCTGCTCGAATCATCGTCAACATTCCTTCTTTCACACCTCCATTGTTTTCACGCCTCTGCCGTTTCTACGGTTAATGTTGTCATGAGCGTTTTAATAGCTCGTGTTGCCGTGTGCGCACACACGTGTTGCATGTCAACAAAACACAATCTAACTGAATTGCGGGGAGCTAAGTCGTGCTAACGAGCGCAAAACAGCACAAAAAAAAGGAAAAACACAGTATACGCAGATACGTGGTACGCGGCCGTTGATTCCGGGTGACGTGGTAACCAACAATGCGACCTCACGAGAATCATGCCAGCGGTTAAGTGGATTCAGGGTGAGAGATCGGACCTGTTGTTGTGCTGCTGGAACATAAAACCCTGAAACGCACCTCAGGCTCGTTGGACAGGAAACACTGGTGACTGTTAAACGCCTGATGGCTTTAATCCTTCCCATCAAACACAGAGGATTCTCTCAGGTTTCGCACCAACACTCATCACAGATTGATTTCTCTCATACCCACGCTTCCATTTACACAATGTCCGCACTGTTTATTCGAACTCACTCGGACCGGAGGATGAACTCCATATTGCAATACAAGTACTTTTTTTTCTTCTTCTTCTTTTCTTTAACGTCTAATAATCTGCGGTACTTTCTCACACTCTCCAAAGCTCCAGCAGCAGCAGCAGCAGGAAGAGAGGGAGGAGGATCTGGAGCTAAACGCCAAGCGATGGCGATGATAAGGCGTGTTTGTGATTCAGGGCGTCATGATCAGATAAATGCTTGGAGCCTGTGAACTTAAGGTTGCTAGTTGTGAGACTCTGACGCCCGCACTCATGCTGGGACTCCACTTGTACAATTATACAACATCTGAGCTGATAAAAGATCCCATTTATCTCTGGGTTTGTAGATGTGAAGGAGTAAGATCTTCAAAAAAAACAAAAAACAAAAGTCCCCCCAAAGATCCAGCGAGTTGTGGCGATGTTTTTGAAAGTGCTGCTTTGTTCACACCTGTGGTCAAACGCTGTATTTTCTATTTATCCTTTTTATCGGGGCCGATCTGCTGCAGCCTGCATTCTGCTCCCTCCGCCTGTGAATAGACTGCAGTGTGTGTTGTTATCAGCGCCTCTGTCTCTGGAGCTGACTGACTGCCTGTGGTTCCCTGCTGCTTTTGAACTGTGTCCAGGTGTCAGTCCGTGTAGATGCACGTCGCTGGGGTTTTGGTGCCAAATCCACTCAGACGTCATGGTAACGGACCTGATTCGCCTCAAATCACCGCTCCTCATCAGCATCGTGCTGCAAGTACTGCAAAATATCACGTTTTTATAATTACAGGTTTATTATTATTATTATTATCGTCACTATTCATTGCATAACCTCTTAACTGTGCAGTTACTCTTAGCCTTTTTATTTGGTTAAAACGGGATGGAATTATTCGTGTCGTTTTATTCAACGTAACATGTATGGATTGTTTCCGTTGACCTTGAATGAGCCCTTTTATATTTACGTCCTCTCTGTGGAGGCGGCCATGTTGCACCGCCATGTTTCTACAGTAGCCCAGAATGGACAAACCTTTGAGTTTGAGCAGTAATTGAAAGTGACTGTAGCTTCTCCCACAAGCCTACAGAGGGAAAGGGTAGGTTTAAGGGTATTCAGCTGCAATATGCATCTTCACCACTAGAGGTCACTAAATTCAACTCACTCTACCTTTAAACAGACCTATATAACTCTATGTTGATTATTGAAATTAAGAATCAAATAACAAAAAAAAAGGTTCAAATATTTGGACTAGAAACTAAAGGAACATGATGTTGAAAAATTCTTGATTTTTGATCATTTATATTTAATTCTTTTAGATTTTCAGATATTTATATAGAACTATTTCTCTTGATAGCATTTATAGGGTTATCTTGTTCCTCGTGTGTGCTGTGACTCCTCAAACTTAAGCTACTTTTCTTTTTTTCTGCATTTGAGTCAATGCCAAGTCTCTTTGTGGAAGAAAACCTCCGTAAAGTTACGATATTGTCGCAGATGCTGCATCTCGAGATTCCAAATGTTTCTCGTGGCACTTTGCAGCAGCTTGTTTGTTTAATCAGTAACGTGTGACATTTGAAATGTCAGGGTGCGTGTCTCTCTGCACGTCTATCTGATGACATGTCAGGTCACACACACACACACACACACACACACACACGGTGAGAGAACAGATAAAAGTGAAGCTTTGTCGTCTCTCTTCCACTGTAACAGATTCATCACGTTCCATTTGTTTTCTTTGCAACACAGCTGAGGTCAGACAAGGTCACATGTGTGCTGGAGGTGAAAACAGACATCAGCTCTTAACTTAACCTTTCAATAATATTTAAAGGTACTGCGCAGAAGGTTGAGTGGTGAAGGTGCATGTCGCATCGCGTCACTCCTCCTTCACAAGCATGTAGGAGAACCCACGGCCGCCACATGTGTCCACTCAGTCCGTTCTGTGCTTACTGCACAAACAGGACAACAGTATCTCACACACTGCACCTTTAAGCCCATTAAACACACACACACACACATCCAGGAAATGTACTGCCTCTGTGCCTCTGGCAGCCTCATGTTTCATCTAATCTCTGATGTGCGAGCAGATGCCAGTCAGTCGCTATCAGAGTCACAATGTTTAACAATTTCTAAGCTGTTATTGTCTGTGACTGAAAGACTGGAAGATTTTCCCATAACACCCTGACAGAGATGGACGCGGCTGATGTGTCTTCCTGTTCATCTGATAATACACTCACCTTCCTCCTCCTCCTGCTGCTTGTTTCATACTGTAACATGTCTGAGATCGTGTCTCTGGATGTTGCAACATAGCTACAGTGAATGAATCCATTGGACTGCAATGACATTGCTTCAAAGGTTGAAGCTTAAAGGTCCAGTGTGCAGGAATGCAAGGGAAATGACAGTGTAATCGGTGTCATTTGCCATAATAGAATATGTAATAAACGTTTTAATTTTTTTTATGTAGTTCAAGTTTTCATGATGACTTAATGCTCCCAGAATGACGTCACCCACAGGTTTCTGCAGAGTGCTTATGAGGCCGGTAGTGGGCGGGGTCACTCGGCACCATCTTCCCGATGCCTGACTCCTCCTCCTTCCTGTTTCCCCCAAAAACGGGCAGAGAGGCGGAGCGCAGGTGGAGCTGGTTTGGGCCCATGGTGCTGTCTGCAGCAGCACACAACGGGCCAGGTCGGCCCAGGTGTCACTCAAGAGGCCACGCCCCTTAATTATGCACAATTTCAAAACTGGATAGAATAGATCTAAGCCCCGCCCCCATACAGTTGTCACGGAGAACAATTTGACTGATTGAGACTAAAACTGTAGTTTGTACCAGACTTTAAACATATTTCATTCACCTCTGAAGTTAAGCATTTTAACATGGGGGTCTATAGGGACTTGGTTTTGGAGCCTCAAGTGGCCACAATGTGAACTGCAACCGTTTCTACTTCTGTATTAGACTCGTCTGTCAGCCCTGGAAGTTGCTGCGTGGTTAAAATGCAGTCACTCATTTTTACAATGCTTTAAAAAAAACATAGGACGATCATGATCATTCGTGGCCAAAACGGGTGACTCAGCAACTGAGTTGTCTTTGTTTAACTATCTCAAAGGTTAACATCAGATTTAGTGTGTCGCCTGGATTTACTCTCTCTCTCTCTCTCTCTTAATCTGATTCCTCTGACTTGTGAGGAGCCGCGAGGAAAATCCCTTGGGCAAACAGAAATTAAACAGAGACTCTTTTTCCCATTAGGACAACGACAGATCCGCTGATTCAGCAGCGAGTCAACAACACACAGGAGGTCTTGTCTGTTTGCCCGTTTGTAGGTGCGAATGAGGAAGACGGATCTCTCTCTTCCTTTAACTTTCAATATTGACATTGGCAACTTTCAAAGTTTTGACACACGTCATGATTATTGCGTGGAAACTTTTTATTTCTTTGTCTTTTTTTTTTTACAGTGCATATCAACGTTTGTCGGACACGTTCCCACACTATCTGCCATCTCGGCGTTGTCACTCTCCTAGGCTCTGTGCCGACAACTGTCACATTTTTTTGGACAGGGGAACTGAAAGTCAGTCAGAAACCTGATTCTTCAAATCCTCCTCAGAGGGCTGTGCTGCTGCTGCCACTGAGTTATGCATTGTGCGGCAGCAGCAGCAGCGTCGCTCCCTTTGTACCTGTGTTGTTGAGTAAAGAGGTCGACTGACAGGAAACAAATAGAGAGTGTAGCCACAGAATGAGCAGCTCTCTCAGGGGGTTCAATCCCAACCTGTTTAGACAGTGAAGGTTGTTATTCACTGGCACCTGACCAGAACCTTTCAGAGCACTAATGCCCCCCCCCACACACACACACACACCATGCACACACACACACACAGTGAGCCAGTATGCAAAAAGTCAACCTGCATTTCCTTATAGTCGCACTGTGTTGATGCAGATGTAATATGCATGATTAACACACACAACCCACACACACACACACACCACACACACACACACACACACACACACACACACACACACACACACACACCACACACACACACGCAGGTACGTTGCTCATGAGCAAACTCTGCTGTCTTTGGCATTGTCCAGCGGCGCTGAGGCATCACCAGGCTAAGTGAGGGGCCCTGATGGATCCTGCGCAGACCGGGACCACCAGTCGAGGTGTGTGAGCCTCAGTGCAGGAGTATTGGATGTATAGGGGAGGAGGAGATGGCAGGTGATAGCAGAGCGCGGAGAGGCAGGTGGAATCTATTGTTCCGTTCATGGAAATGCACAGCTTCTCTGTGTGTGCATGCTGTGAAATCAGATGCCACCTCACCTTGACTTTAGACGTTTAATAGTAAGCGACCATCAACCTCAACGACCACATACTGGAGTAACGTGAGCATTTATACAAAAAGAAACACTCTATTTATTTTATTTGATTCTCTCGTTTTTAAGTAAATATGATCATTCATGTACTTTAGAAGAGTTAATACGTCAGTGTGGCTACAACCAGTCTCATGTTTCATAGTTTAAACATGTAGCATGAAATAGTGGGAATAATAAGATATTAAAGGTGCTGTACTCTTGATTTACTGATATCTCACTTTCATGTATGTAAAAGTGCCTATTTTTATGTTCAGTTATCTGTAAAACTCAAAAGATGTTTTCCTTGTCGTCACTTCAGGGCTCCTTTCGTAACATCACAGAGCAACATGGCTGCCTCCATGGAGGCTCATTCACAGGTAAGGAGAACAACTCTCTATTTATTGTGCATTCATGAAAACATTCATATCATCTATTTTTGGTATCATTTCAATGAGGGGGAAAATGTCACCTAAATCTTACACACTGGACCTTTAATAGGCCTGTATGTGCCAGATTGTTGACTTGAACATTTCTTCAACACATCAAAGTGTCAGAGGAAAGTGACACTCACACAGTCGGCGTGTGTTTCTGTCTCAGCGACCTGTGTGACCTGCTCGCCCTCATTGGTTTCCACTCAGGCGGCGGCGGCCGAGTGGCACTCGGGCGACGTGACGGATGAGCGCGCTAACGCCCAGAGGTCGCGACCCCTGGAGAGAGACGAGGGACGCGGCTGCGAGGCGAGAGGCATGTCCTCGCGCAGGGCTTGGTGGGTGCATTTAAAGGTGCAGTGTGTACGATTTCTCTCCATTTCTGTCACTCACATCGGAGTAGAATTACAAGACATTAGTCCTTTAATGTATGTTTACGTGAGGAGCGGGTCCTCTCTACGGGGGGCCGCCATGTTTTTACAGCAGCTCAGAGTGGACATGCTAAACACCTTCTGAGCTTCAATGACAACTGTAGTCGACCACGGGTTCTCCTGCACGTTCAGAAGGGTGAGGGTGAGGTGGTGTCACCAAATCTTACGCACTGCACCTTTAACGCGAGGGTCAGATTTAAGGGTGTTGTAGATGAGAGATAAGCCTTTATTCTTCCCACAGTGGGGAAATTTGAGAATTTAGCGAAAACCACATGTCCATAGACGTTAATTCAAAATCAACGCGTCCACGTTATGCATTGGATCTACAGTCACCCCTCCTCACCTCCTCACCTCCTCTCCTTGCCTCCTCACCTCTCCTCCCTCAGTGGGACTCATCACCAGCCTCAGTGAGATGTTCCAGTAGATGAGCAGCGTCCTAGTGTCAGATAAGCAGCGGTGCTGATAAAGACCCTGCAGGTCCTGTGATGAAACACCATATCTGACATCGGCACATCTGTTAACAACACAATTAAGACACTGTCTACCGGCCATATCTACTCCCACTGCTCTTAGTCCTCTTAATCCCCCATCACCAACCCCCCTCCACTTAAGGGTGCAGTGTGGAAGATTTCTGCCATTTTTGTCTCTTCTAAAAATATTACAAAACAATTACATACTGACATTTTCTTGAATTTATAATCACCTAACTGTATTATTTTTTTCCTTTTCCATTAAAAGAGCCCTTTAATGTGTGTTTACATGAGGAGCGGGTCCTCTCTACAGGGGCCGCCATGTTTTTACAGTAGCCCAGAGTGGATGCACTAAACATACTTGAGTTTTAATGGCAACTTAAGTCTGCCACAGGTTCTCCGGATGGACACACCACAAAACTTCACCTCTAGATGTCACCAAATCGTACACACTGCACCTTTAAAGACACACGTGGACACTTTGATCAATAATCCAGTCGATGCAGGCTTTAGCGGGTCAATAGAATGGGAGCTGATGGGAGCAGGAATCAGTGTGAGCGTGTTCCTGCTCCGTGTGCCTGGATAATCTCCGTCAGCCACAAAATCCAAAGCTCAAATTCCTCTTCGCACTGATGTGAAGTGATAAACACCACATGTGCATCTGGCATTTATTTATGTTTTTTAAAAACCTCGGCGATGACGGATGCTTCTCAGATTATTGTCACGTCTTGCACACCTGAAGTGTGAATCTGCACCAGCCCCTATCCCTCCATCCATCCCTCCATTATCCATCCATCCATCCATCCATCCAGGAAGGCCCGTAACTCCGGGTGCATCTTTCTGCAAGCCCCTCACAGTCATTCTGCTTTTGTTGCCACACACACTCCACGGGATTGTTTTTGCACATATGTATGTTTGTGTGCAGATGTGCGTGTCGCACCTTCCTCTGCTGCTGATAAGATCATTTCATCACTTTAAGGGCTGCTGGAAATTTCCAGCAGTAAAGTTTGGTTGAGATTAAGAGATAGTGACACCATCTGCAATGAAGTACTGTGAAATGTACTTCAAGCATTTTGCAAGTCATTGAAAATGTATATATGCTATTTTCTATTGTGATTTTCATATGAATTATTCTAGCCCCACCATCCACCCTCACGTTTATTTAAGTTAACTCACTTTAGATCCCTAAGTTCACTTGATTAACACATATTTCCTGCATTTCCTGCAATAAATGTTTCGATTTGGGAGCAGTTTTCACAGTAGATGTTGCTAGTTCCTATCATACCAACTTAACTTCACTTTGAATTAAACTAAGCTTAATTTAATTTTAGATTAACTACTCTAGACATTTCTTAACTTAACTTAACTTAGATAAACTACTCTAAACTTGTCGGAACTTAATCTTAACTTAACTCAGATGAACTACTCTAAATGTATTTTAACTTAACTTCAAAGAAATACTGTAACCTTTTCTTAGACTAAATTGATCTGAACTGAACTGAACCTAACTGAACTCAGATGTAACCTATCTGGGTGTTAACGAGAACAAAGGGCACCATGAGTTAAACGATATTAAAAAAACAACAACCTATAGACAGTTTGTAGTGTCCATGTCCAACAATGGCTGAGTTGTGTGTCTCCGTGGTGATTGTCCCGTGTGCTCGTCACATTAAGCTCCACTTGTGTAATAACGGTAAGACAATCTGCTGCTTGTAACTGGATCTGATCCCGACCAGGAGAAGTGAATGAAACATGTGACAAGGTGTGATTAGTTCCCTCCGCACTGTTTGTTGACAGATGGGTCTTTTGTGCAGGTGATTTGTTCGTCAGAATAACCAGCTCCATAATGACCTGCTGCTTTAAGGAGCCATTGTTTGGTTCAAAACATCCTAACAGGGAATAAGCATTGTTCAATACAGAGGAGGGGGGGGGGGTGATTGTATAGGAGGCCGCCCCCAGGCCACATCATTTTACTTTACCTCACATTTGCATATTGCACCTCTTATGGAATCTGTGTCAGCCGAGGTGACCTCAAGTCGCACCAGATTCATGTAAACGCACAGAAACGTGGCCCCCGGGCCATTTGTTATAGGTGCGAGGCTCGGCTGCATGTGAAGCTTCAGTTGCATCAGATTAGTCCATCCATTCATCTGGGATGCAAATAAACAGGAGAAGGTCCTGAGAGGCTGCAGCAGAGAGGGGGAGTGACCCGGGTGTTGGGTTACGTGATGTCAAACCACCTGCAGAGGAGGCACTTAAGGAGCAGGGGCAGCACACACTCCACTCCACTCACTCTCACAGGGGGCCACGTCACTTGTACCGTGCGGCCTCGAGCAATGGAAGGCAGGATCAGACCGCTCGGCCTCTCGGGGCCCTCCGCCAGCCCGCTCGGTGGCCTCCAGGTGCCCACGTCCCTGCTGCGCCCTCCGCCGCTCTTCCTACGGGCGTGCAACCCCACGCTGGAGAGGGGCTACCCGCGCACCCCCAAGTGCGCCAGGTGCAGGAACCACGGCGTGGTGTCGGCGCTCAAGGGCCACAAGCGCTTCTGCCGCTGGAGAGACTGCGTGTGCGCCAAGTGCACGCTCATCGCCGAGCGCCAGCGGGTGATGGCGGCGCAGGTGGCGCTGCGGAGGCAGCAGGCCCAGGAGGAGAGCGAGGCCCGGGAGCTGCGGCTCCTCTACCCCGGCCCGGGGATCGCCGGAGACGTGGGGATCCCTCGGGAGTCACCCGTGGGCCCCGGGGTGCCAGCGGCACCCGGCAACAACACCCCCGCAGCTCCCAGCTTTGATGTTTACGGAACAGAGAGCCAAAACGATGGTGAGTAGAAAATATTCAGAGCTAAAAAAAGTGCATTATAATATCATTTAAACTGCTGTTCATATGTGTGTGTGTTCCTTTTACGCACAGCGTTGTGCATCTTTTGGACTTTTACGCACGGATTGGATGAACTTGTAGCCACACAAATGTCACTTTAAACTATATTTGTTTCTTTTAATCATATTTTTTGCGTGACAAAATGAACAAGTACAACTTTGAAGCGGATAAAAATGCTTTATTATACCATTTAAATTGCTGGGTTTACATGCGTTTGTGCCTTTACGCACGAGTTGCGAATCTGTTTTGGACTTTTACGCACGGCTTGGCTGAACCTATAACCACGCAAATGTCTCTTTAAACAACGTGTCTCTTCGTTTGATCTTATTTTCCAGATGACAAAATGAACAAGTACAACTTTTACAACGGATTCATGGGTCGAACCCTCTTTACGCCCCACGCCACGCGGCTGCCCTCTCCACCCAGTAAAAGGGAGCTGTCCCCGGGCAAAAGCGCCACCACCGAGGACAGTGCGAGTCCTTCCCCGGGCTTCGATCAGCGCTCGGACCGCACAGACAGCCCGCAGAGGTCGCTCTCCCCCTCGGACCCGGAGTCCGGGAGCGAGACGGACAAGCCCTGCGACTACACCCCACCGAGTCTGGAGCGCGACCCCACCGACATCATGGCCAAGATCTTCCCGCATCAGACCCGCGACACGCTGGAGTCTATGGTGAGAACGTGTAAAGGCGACATCGTGAAGTCCATCGAGCTGGTGCTGAGCTCCAAACACAGCAGAGCCGACCCCGATGCTTCGGCCGTGTCGAACCACGCACCGGGCGCGCTCCGGCTCCCCGCCGTGGGGCTGCCCGGGGCCCTGGGGAGCAAGTCCGCCTTCTCCCCGCTCCACATGGCACCGACAGCCGCCGGAGGGGAGAGCCTGTACGGCCTCGGCCCTCGCCTCGGGGTCAGCCCGTTGCGCCTGGCTTACTCCTCCGCGGGGTTCATGTCACCGTACATGTCGTCCGGTCTGTTGCCGGTGTTCCCCCTGCGCCCGCCCCTGGACTCGTACCCGTTCCCGGGGTTGATCCGGGACCTGAGCTTCCTGCATGGCAAAGAGTCGGTGTGCAGCACGGGCCTGTACACGCGGGTCAACACTGACAAGTGACACAGACACGTTAAACACGATGTTTATAGGGTGAACAGCTGTCACACACATGCTTCAATACAATGCTGATGAATCTGGTTTTATACTGTATATTTTGTAAAGATATGTTTTTGTTAATAAATCATAAAAATAAAGTGGTACATGTCATTTATTTCCTTCTATCTATCTACCAACCTCTTATCCTTTACACTTAATGAAACCCAGTCATATATCTATATTGATATTGTATCATATGTATATATTCAAACTATTAATGTATTACACTGGAATGTTGTATTTTTTTATTCCGTATCTTATAGAAATGCTTTTTGCAATTGCTTTGCCCTCGTCTCTTATATTTTTAAATCGCTCTAAATTGACATAATTCCAATGAACGAGTCAAATAATCTTGCCTTATTGAGATGACTAGTTTTGTTCACAGTAATTTCCTACAGGAAACCTGACGACTCCTACTTCCGGTTTGACATTATCTCCATGTAACTGAATTCAATTAGTTAAAAAATAAAAATAAAAAAGAACTTATTTTCATAATATTTAACACTCAAACACGTATTTTATTTTCATAATATTCTGGTTTTAAAATAGTTTATCTCTTTTTTTCCCCAAAGAACGCTTTCTCACTCTTGATTGGTCGGAGGACCTGGGAGATCCAGCCAACAAACACACTCTCTTATCTCACGTGACCTCTGTTTCCGGGAAGTGGATGTTTCACCTTATTCAAAGTTTGTTTGGGAAGCTTGCTGAGCGTTTGAAACACAATTTTCGAGTTTTTCAACCCCAAAACCTGCAAAACACTTCCCCGTTTATGTCCGTTACCATGCGTGTGTACATTTTTGTTGCTGTCATGTTGTGCTGTGGCTCCACGGAGTCGAAGAAGATTAAAGGGATTTCCTCGTCTTGTGAGTACGGCGTCCTGCGTTAGCTTGATGCTAACAGCTGAAATGTTTGGAACAAACATTTCTGCTCATACGGTGAATTAACACAAGCAACCCCCCAGCGACGACACACATAACGTGCTCCGAAACGTTGTCTAGTCATTGTTGTGTGTTTCAACCGTGTCCAAATAAAAATATATATTGTTGTCGAAACCATAACCCCAAGCATGCAGCTAGCTAGCTCCACATGCTACCACTGACCCAATGCCAACATAACACTGCCTTGCCTGGTCGTTTACTTTGTTCATACACTTAGTCATATATTTTAAATTGTGTGCACAGTAATAACGAGCACCGAAGTCATAACACCAAACATACAGCTAACTAGTTTTGGCCACCACCCCTGACTCCGTATAAACACGATATGCTCGTGTCTGCTAGCTTGTCCGTGCTAATGCCAACAGTCTTAGAATTGTGTACACATTAAGACGCTTGCTTTCTGTCGAAGCCATAACGACAGACGCACAGCTAACTAGCTTTAGCCGGTTGCCCAGATACAAACATAACACGTCCGTGTATGTTATGTTTGTGTTGATGTCTTGTTTTGTAAAGTTTGGTTGTTGTGGAAGCCACAACGCGAGAATCCACCAAACAAACAACTGTCACTCCTTCCTGTTAGTCTGTTTACATCCTAGTGTTGATATTTATAAGTGTGTGCACAATACAGAACATACTTGACTGTCGAAGCCATACGCTTGTTTACTGTCGAAGACCCAGTGTGCACACAACACATTCCTGGGTTTATTTCTTTCTGTCATTTGTCATTTATATTTGAAATGTTTTATTGGACATTTACAGACAAACGCTTCTACCGAGAGAGGAAGTCTTTCCTGTGCATTGATGGTTCGAAGATGATCCCCTTCGAACAGGTGAATGACGATTACTGCGACTGTGAGGACGGATCCGATGAACCGGGTAATGGATCACCAACTGTTTTACTATACATGTGTGTGTGTGTTGTGTATTTGATTCACTTACTGGTTCATATACATTTCCTGTTTTGTGTGTGTGTATATTTTGAATAATTAATAGTGTTTGTGAAGACCAGGTCATTTTCTTACTTTACCCTGTGCTTTAAAAAAAATCTATAAATACTAGTCAACCTCTCATAGGTTCTTATCGTGAAATGTGTTCATGCACAGATTTAGATCATATCAGAATAAAAATAGCACGGTGTCAGAAAATGCACTATTCCATCCTCAAAGCTTGCAGAATATTATTGTTTAAAAAAAAAATAATAATAATAAGGGGGAAAATATCCTAAAATGATAGGAGCAGTTAACCAAAACACCAAGATCATGTGCTTGAATGTCTATTTATTCACAATAGTAAATGTAGGTCATGTGACTGAGTTCTGAAAAGTATTGAGTTGAATTAAACCTACGGTGCGTCACTGACCCTCTCCTCCTCTCTCCTTGTAGGAACCTCAGCTTGTCCCCGAGGCCGATTCTACTGCACCAACCTGGGTTTCCGCCCACACTACATCCCATCATCCAGAGTCAACGACGGCATCTGTGGTAAGACTCTTTGATTACTGCAGATTTAACGACACTCTTCAAAAACTGAGCCTGCCTTTGAAAAGACCCTGTTATGTTTCAAAAGGCATTTTGTATCTTTTTTCTGTCTTTTATTATCTGAGACTAATCAGTTAGTTTTCCAGCCCCTCTTCTCCACCACTCACGTTCCACAGTCACCCTCCACTTTGGTTTAAATCAATACATTTCATTGTTGCCTCTCAGTATCACCACTGTTCTCTGCCGCCCCTCAAAAATTACAGAATGAGAGAAGATGAAGGGATTTGTTCCTCTCTTTTATCCCACTATCATTTGTGGTTTCATACCTTCCATCGCCTCGAGTGGAGCCACTTAATCGCCACTGCATCCTCGCTTTTCCCTCATCGCTCGGTTTTCACTGAGCTTTTCTGCTCGATGACCTCCCTCTTCTGGGCTTTGAATGCTCCCGTTCCTCTGGTCACTGCGGTTCTGGATAATTGAGAGGTTTCATACTGTGCCCACTCTCCTGGGTTGAAACATTTGAGATGAAGCCAGATCTGAGCTCTTAGAAAATACCACGCGGCTGATCTTATAAGCAACTGATCTCCAGAGAGCTGCTCTGAACTGGAGTGAGAGCTCACGTAGAAACAAAGATCAGATCCCGGACTCCGAGGATGAAGAGTCACCGGTTAGATCATCATTATCTGCTCGACCGAGAATACAGATGTGTCGCTGGTATCAGTGGAAGGCAATTAGTGTGAGAGTGGGCACACGGGGTTCCTTTAATCAGGATTCCTGGCTGTGAACTTACTCTCTGCTCAGTATTTCTCTTCTGTTTGACCTCATGATTATTTTTAGGTGCCCTTTCATTTTGGCTGCTTGTGCAATTTCAGAATGATTAACTGATTAAATGGTGTTATTTCTGTTTTATTGTGTTTGTATTGAATGTAGAGTAATTATTCTGCTCGTATATTATATTTCCATTACATGCTGAATGGGAATCGTGTTGTTATGTGTAAATGATTGTGGTCATGATAAAGTGCAGTGGTCGCTTCCGCCACCAAGTGTCACCAGGAGCTCATTTTGTGATTTTGACACACCCATGAAGTTAAATCCAGCTCATCTGCAGCTGCTGATCATAAAGACACATCTCTTTGTTGACTTCATTGATTGAATGGAGCCATTTTCTCGCCTGTGTCTCCACAGATTGCTGCGATGCTTCAGATGAATACAACAGCCATGTTCGCTGCCAGAACACCTGCTGGTCAGTAGAAAACTATCACCTATATGTGTGTAAACAATATACAAATGTGAATATTGTCACTATAGAGGCCTAATTAAGCACATTCAGTCAACCTAGTATTGATAATATATGCATTTATAAGGCCATGTGTGAATTGTGATTGAAATGATTTGACTATATATAATTGAACACCTGATTGTATGATTTGTTGTTATCATTATTCTAGAATGAGTCTTTTTTTTATCATCATAAGAGTGAATTGAGGGATATTCAGCTGCAGTGTGCAACTTCACCACTGGGTGTCGCTACATCCTATACTCCTAGCACCTTTAAGAAGAAATTGGCAAATATTAGTTTTGGTCTTAATTGATTTCAAGCACCAGTGTTTATTTTGGTACCATCATGAGCCTCTCTTCCCTTTGGTTATTCACTCTGCCACCAGGGGGCAGAGTGTCACCGTGTTCTGAACTGCTGCTGTGGCTCAGGATGCCTCACGTTGTAATGTGGAGTAAACGCATCACAGCATTGTTTTGAAGAGTTCACCCGTGATAAAGACCTCTCCTCCTCGCTGCAAATCATTCTCCCTATAACCCCGTCCCGAGGATCCATGCAGAAAATGTGGTTTTGGGATTTAAATCACAGATAAATCCAAAACACCCCTGTGAACCCGAGTCTCCTGCCAGCTCCTATTCATCATCATCATCATCATCATCGCCAGCGTTGACCGCACACGGCTACAGAATATGTCGCGTAGCTATAACTTCTAATACAGTAACCCACCGTCCGCCTGTTATTGAATTCACCACCGCCCGTCTCACATCCACATGTATACGCATAGTATATCTCATTATGCTCCCACAAGGTCCACATTCTTATTGTGTTTGCCAGACTTCAAAAACAATTTGGCTCAGCCGCCGAGCATCAGCCCCCGTCTTATTTACTTTTTCTGTTTTTTTCCCATTTGGATTCCTGCCGTATTGCCACGGACCCTTAAAAAATTGGATTGTGCCACCTCAATGGCCGTAGCAGGGGTGGCTGATGTTTTTTCTTGGTAATGATGGGGCTGTGCATCCTCTCTCTCTCCCCCCGCTGCAGGAATCTGGGCCAGAGAGAGCGAGCGTACGTGGAGGGCCAGATGAGGACCTTGGATGAGGGTCTGCGACTCAAGCAGCAGCTGATTGAGGAGGGAGTGCTGCTCTGGAGGGAGAAGCAGGTACACTATAGTAACGACCACCTTTGGACATGCAGCAGGAGTCACACAGGAGCACAGAAGTCATCAGGCTTTAATCCCGCCTCAATGTACAACAGAGAGGTTGGCATGTGTTGTTCGGTGTGAACTCACACAGGATACACTCACGCTTAATGTAGTGGTCTGTTCTATTACCTGTGTAGAATACAGGTCTACTGTATATTACAGGTGTTTTGTAATCACACAGACTAACAAGACATTTAAAGGTCTTAATACAATAAGATGTTTAAGATTCATGGTTAAGACTATTGATTTATTAAAAAAACATTGAACTATAATCACTTCATTTTAATTGCTGCCACACTACCTGTACTTCAAGAGAATTGAAGTTTTTTTTAACACATTGTTTTTCCATGTAGAAGTCACTGATTTGACATTAAAGGTATATTCTGTGTAATTTCCGGTATATTTTGCATTGTAGAGTTAATGATTCCACAACACAGAACTGAATAAGACCCAACTGCTCTCAAAAATGCCCTTTATTAGTTTTATACTGTCAGAGTGGTCTTCAGCCAAAACATGAAATCACATGTACCCAACTCTTTGTGACTTCACTGTCCATCAAGACCTGTGTGATTTTTGTTTTATGTATTCGTCATTGATTTAATGGTTCATTTTTATAACTGTTACTTTTTCTTGTATTTACTCGTTTGGTTTATGCGTCAAATGCTTCGATTTTCATGAATTGTGGTGAAAGGATAAACTCGTTGCCTAGTTTTCAGTAGCCGTCTTTGGCTCGAATGATGCCGCAGATGCTTCCATAAAAACAGACCTTCACTTTGTCGTTGCTCTTCCCCTCTACCTGTTGTCTGACTCGTCCGCCCTCGATAGATAATTAACTCCTCACCTTGGTGGCGTGCGCTGCCGCTCAGAATCTGCCGCGTTATTACCCGGCTTGCTATCTTTAACGTAGCTGATTGATGGAGGAGGGGTTGTAGAGGTTAATATGCTCCTATGTGAGCCGCGCTCGCGGGATTCCAGCTGTAAATGAGCCGCCTGCGCTCGGTGATATTGTTGTGACCAAACATGTTGATGGCACCTGCTGCTCCAGGCATCTGCTGTGGAGCCTTTCAGCCGCCGACCTCAGCCCGCTGCGCCTCCAGTGGTACGTTTTGGGGCTTTTCCGTCAATCAGCGTTGTTTTGTGTTCATCGGGTCGCAGCACTTCACTATGTCGCGACTGAATTTGGCTTCTTTTAAAATCCAGCTGCCGTCATTCGTAATCCATACATATCAATTTCTTTAAAAAAACACCGGCTTTTGTGTTCGTGAGCATCACAGGTGACAATACTTTGTTTACAAACACTCGTAAGGAGCGAATGTTTGCTAAGTGTGCGATTACAGCCATTTTGGATCGATGCGTTCCCTTTAAGGGGAGCAGAAACGACTCCTCCACTCTCCATTTGCGCGTCCGCTTCAACGAGCACAAAGCCAAATGAGAGAGCGGAGCCCCGGAGTTCGGCGCAAATTAAATTGGTGAATTTGGCAGCTGAGGGTCTCTTTAGATGTTTGTAAGTTATATTTACTGGTTGGCTGCTCTCATTACTTAATGCATTATTGTGCTTTAGGAAATACGAGTTGCCTCGGCCCCTGTGCCGCTGATGGATGGTCAGAGCTGGCTCACAAACTGCCTTCTGCGAGTTCATTTGGCCTTTTGCGGAACATTTAGTAATTGAAATCAGAGTGGAATATAATCCACTCCAAAGATTTAATTAGGATGGCTAAAAGACTCATTTGCAGCCGGAACATTGTTCCCTTTGTGCTGCACTTTCCTGTAATTTTATGCATGTCCTAGAAATGTGGCGTTAGTTTTGTATTACGGCACCAAGTGTAGAATTTAGTGGCATCTATTGGTGACGTTACGCCCTCGTTTATCATTCAAACTGAAAAGTGTTTTGTTCTCGGCGATTGTAAAAACATGGAGGCGCGACATGGCACTTTCTGTAGCGTGCTCCCTCTACTGTCAGATGTTTGTTTGCTCATGAAAGCGTCAGTATAATTATTTTATATTGCATTTTGGCCAATAGAAATGGAAGCTATATCTGACACAATGAGCCTTTAAAGGAACCACTTATCACTTATTTTGACAATCGCTGTTTTGACAGGACACATTTTTTGTACACGTGCTCTCTCTCTGTCTCTCTGTCTCTCTGTCTCTCTCTCTGTCTCTCTCTCTCTCTCTCCCTCTCGCTCTCTCTCTCTCTCTCTCTCTCTCTCTCTCTTTCGCTCTCTCTCTCTCTTTCTCTCACTCTCTCTCCCTCTCTCTGATTTGCCACCTGATGGTCTCGGCTTGTGTCCCCTGCACTCCTCCTCCTCCTCCTCCTCCTCCTCCTCCTCCTCCTCCTCCTCTCCCTCTCCCCCTCCCTCCCTACTTGTCTGTTCTTTGGCGGCTGATTGGCAGATCGAGGCTGAAGTGTCACCCTAACCCTCCGAGCCCTGCTGCACACTGTGATCCTCCTCTCTGGCTGTGCCTCTGTTGATATGGCAGGGTTACCTCGGGGGCCTCGTCTCGCGAAACCTTACACAACGACTCCAAAGTGAACTCTTCCCACGGTTCAGGGGTTAAAGCAGAAATCTGCTGTTGAAGAAAACGACACAGTCGAAAACTTTTTTTAAAATGTAAATCCTTTGTGACTGTGCTGAGTGTAGCACATCTCCTTGGAACTGCAATGAGAACGCTGTTCTTAATTGAACACAAATTGGAGATCGATCAAGTCCTCTTTGTGGGGTTCGCGATTAGCTGTCTTCTGATTGGCTCGCTCTCGGTGTACATGGTGAAGGGGTCGAGGTTGAGCAGTTCTCACTTTTCCATTTTCAAATGAGTTTGCTAAGCTTCGGTGAATTTTACTTTGTAAAGCCGTGTCCCTGTTTGATGTCCATCGCCTTTCAAAGACTCAATCTATGAGCTCCCTTGTAGGGCTGCAGTTAAAGGTGCAGTGTGTAAGACTTTGGTCATTTCTGTCACTTCTAAAAATGATTGAATTTTTCATGAATTTATAATCACTTGAATGAGTGATAACACTAAACATCTTTTGAGTTTTAGTGACAACTGAAGTCGACCGTAGGTTCTCCTGCATGCTCGGAAGGGTGAGGTGATGGATACAACAGGCAACTTCACCACCAGCTGTCACCAAATCGTACACACTGCACCTTTAACTCCTGTTTCGACAATTCATCCATTTATTACCTATTTGCTGAATCAGCTTAAAGGAGCTACATTTCTATACGTTGCGGCTGTTGTTCACAAGTAAACATGTTATTGTAGACTCAAAATGGAGCCCGTAAATCAATGCAGTAAAGCAGAGGTGGCTGAGCAAAGCAGCAGCGTGGCCTAGAAAGCTAGTCATCCCTGTCTGAACCCGGCAGAATCCATCACCGAGTCTCTGAGGAGAGATTGGGAGGCACGAAGAAGAAGAAGAACCAGCAGCAGCAGCGGCGGCTCTTTTATATTAATTGGTCCATTACAGAGTGTGATGATAGGTTAGGGTTGCCTGTCAAAAGCTGTCAATTTTAGTCTGACAACAACTCCTCTTGACGCAAGTGATTTAACTGTTGTGTGTCCCCCCCCCCCCCCCCCCCCCCGAGTGCTGTCGGCCATGTTTTTGTAAATATCATGTTGTCGTCGCTCTGGTCCGAGTGTTGATGTTATGAACAAAGGTAAATAATAGGAAATAGCAGATGTAAACATGGAGAGATGAGTTGGTTATCTGCGTCAATATTTGTCTTATGATAGTGAATATTGCTCATCCACAAAAATGTTATTTACTTTAAAGGGGCAGTGTGCGCGCCGACCCCCACATGTTATGCACAGGGTCTTTCAGCACATTAGTAAAATATATGTAAACTGTGTAGTACAGCAAGCGATTCTTTGGCTGGTTTGTTTTGATCGAATTTTTGGATTCCGAGTCGTTTGGTTTATTACACGTGGTGATGACATTGATGACTAGACAGAAATACTCTCCATCCCTGGGAGGAGCAGGTTTTCATAGCGCGGTGCCAAATTGAGTGTCCTTGTTTTTCATTGCTGAGATTGACAGGACAATGAAGTCACAGTGGGAACAGGATATGAGTCTGTAGCTTCCCTCAGACGAGTGGAACCCAGTGCCGTGACTATTTTTTTCACATTCTGATCAAAATTGTACAGACGAAGAATCGATCTGTCTGGAAATCAGCTCATCTTGATTTGTTCGAATTATAAACAAGATGACCTGGATTCACCTGATTAATTTGAATACGAATAAATAAATATATTGCTTGTTCCAAACTGAATTGCCTGAATCGGTTCCACTAAAAGTAGTACAGAATGGGAAGTTTTGATCACTTAGGGCTACCATAGCTTCTCCCACATGCTTTGATGGGCACTAGATGTCTCAAAGCCCATTACATGGTACCTTTATGATTATTTTACATTTCGTCCTGTATTTACATAATAATCATCATTTCTGTTACGTCATACCGTTGATGATTTCTCCACTGCTGGTGTTGTACATGTATATACCTGATGATTTCTCCATGTTTTGTCTGCAGGCTCAGCTCAGAGAGCTGCAGCAGGTCGCCGAGGACCTGCAGATCAAACTGGAGGAGCACAGGAGGAGGAAACACGAGGCCGAGCGGCGCAAAGAGCAAACGTTAAAGGCGCTGGGAGCGGGCGACGGGGGTGAGTGTCGCGCCACCTTTTGACTCGCCTTGAATTGTTCCGAGTCCGTTCGAAGTGCCTCACCTCGATCCGCAGCGCTGCCCCCGTTTGCACACATTAGCTTGTAGCCTCGGGGGGGCGGGGCGCTTTAAATTTCATCTCAGCGCAGCCTCATGTCGAACAAAAGTAAATTGACCTCAGGACCTCGAGGCCAGATGCTCAGGATGGCAAAGTTTAGACCTTGGGAAACAGCTGGAAGGTTAAGTACAGAGCGGCAGTGCCATTGAAATAAATTGGCAAGCCAGAGGAGTGCTGAGCAGCAGCATATTACAGTCCCCACAGCTCTGCTTTTTCCTCGAACCATCAGAGAGAAGTTGCTTATGACTCACAGGAAAATTCCCTTATCGCTCGCAGCACAAGCTGCCTCTGCATTTAAGCAACGCTCAGGCTCACGCGCGTGAATGTGCAGAAAGTTGTGCTGGTGCAGGATGGGAAATGGACTCAATCATTTTCCTGCACTGAAGTCTTTAAGGATTTAGAATCATTACATGTGTGTCGGGGTTGGGGAGAGAAACCGATGGAATTAAATGAGCCTTAAAGTTTTCAGATGTTTGATTGCGTTTCCTATTCATAATACTCCACAAAGCAGGCAGCTGTGTATTTTCTTTTTTGTCCATTCCTACACTGACAGTTTGCCCCGCACCGCATCGGCAGCGCATTTATGCGGTGTGACGGCCGCGCTGTGTTTTTGAATACCTCCATTGCAGGCCCGTCGCCGCGGTCGCGAAACGCTGCCAATTACCCGGTGTCAAAGTGCCCCTCAAGTAAAAGTTTTGATTGCAATAAAAGGTCATTTGACTTTGGTGGATCCGCTGAGCGCGCATCCATCACGCACCCCGCTGCGCCGGCTGACCTTTGTTAGACGTCAGCGGCCCCTCATGTTCCCGCGCCTGTCATCCCTTTTTCCTTCCATTACTGCTCATCTCCGGGGCTCAACAACCATCAATTTTCATCTCCGGGCTCACGTTGGCACGTCTCGTCCGTGTTGGCGATCCGCTCGGGCTTCTATTATGCACTTTTAATGACAGCTGATGTGTGCGCACGTGTGTGTGTGTGTGTGTGTGTGTGTGTGTGTGTGTGTGTGTGTGTGTGTGTG
>JAFBJT010005964.1:0-20616 GCA_016785325.1 Chascanopsetta lugubris
ATGATCTTTCAAGGTTTCTGACACCAAACAGTGAACAAGCCTTTCAATTACAATGTCTCAATGTATCTAAAAGGTGCCTACCCTCAGGTTCTGGCTGTGGCTCGGCTGCATGAACAAAAATCACAATTATTGAGAAGAGAGCGATGACACGACATGAGCTGTGTCTCAATTCAGGGGCCGTAACCTTCTTAGGCTTCATTTAAAAACTAGACCATAATAGACCGTCCCAATGAAAAGGGTCCTCCACATGCCTGTTCGCCTTAGCATTGGAGACTCCACCTCGTGGATCCTCCGAACCCAACGGAGCCAATGAAATGGAATCTTTGTTGTACAGTTTGTTTACCACGTCAGCCATAGATTGGGTTCACTGAAGGATGCAGCCCCTGGAGTTGTTTCACACAAATTGGGTAAAATTGCCAAAACCAAACAACAACAACCCAAACACTTCAACGAAGAACACTGAGTCATGTGACTGATATGCTAACCAGAGGTCACCGTTACAAACAAGTTCACCGATCAAAACCAAATCTTCACAAATGGAAAACACTTCTCTGCAGCCTATGATGAACGTGCAAGGAAAACTTTAACTCACTAATTTGTTCACGAAAATTGAACAATGCCAGTAACTATTATGTAAAACAAGCCAACAAGTCATAACCACAGATTCAAACAGGACAGTGACTTCATGATTCTCTGAAAGGTGCCTACCCTCAGTTTCCGGCAGCCCATTGACTACACAAACAGAATGTCGTTATCATTGAGAGGAAAATAATGCTGAGTCATGAAATGTGTCTCAATTTGGGGGCCACATCCGTCTGAGGCTGCATTTGAAAACTGTCCTAATTCACAGGTTCCTCCTAATGCGGCCTTGTGTGGAGCAATGTCGACTCCACCTGGTGATTCTCTTTCAATCCAACATATCCAATGAATGATTGTGCTGCCGTGGATCAACATTGGATAAATGTGGTTAAAACATTTATCATGAATAAGAAACTTTGTTGTAGTGTAGCACTATTTATAATGTCAGCTATAGATTTAGTGCCCTATTGGATGTGACCCCCAGATTTAAGACACCACTTTGTGAACAATCACAAAAATCAACCAACAACATCCCAACCATATGAACAGAAAACACAAGGTCACATGACTGATATGTAAACCAAAGGTCACGGTAACAAACAAGTTCACAAGTGTGGGGAAAACACCCAGTCACAGTCAGTGAATGGCTCTCTGCAGACCACGAATATGCAGGCAGAAAAACGCTGACTCGTGTTTTTGACAACAAAACAGACCGATACCATCATGTAAACACCTCAATAAGACAGAAACCGACTATATTCGTCAAATTGTGCCTACCCTCAACCTCTGGTGGAGGAGTGGCTGTGGAAACAAAAATTATATTTACCAAAAATACAACAACAACAGAAAAGGTGTATTAACAAACTGCACCAATGTAGAAATTGATAAGAAAGTCAGAGGACAGTGACTTCATGATTCTCTGACTGGTGCCTACCCCCAGCTTCCAGCAGTCCATTGACTACACAAATAGAAAATCGTTATCATTGAGAGGAAAATAATGCTGAGTCATAAAATGTGTCTCAATTTGGGGGCCACATCCGTCTGAGGCTGCATTTGAAAAGACTAGACTTGTAGACTGTCCCAATTACCAAGTTCCTCCACATGTGGCCTTCTACTTGTAAACAATGGAGACTAATATAACATAGACAATGAATGACTGTGCCTCAGTGGATGAATGTGGTTAAAACATCATCTATAAATTGATTAATTTCATTTTTAATTAGAATCGTTGTTATATTGAAGTTTTACTATTTATAAGATCAGCAAGGGAATAGCTTTCCTAACGGATGTGCCCCTCAGATTAAAGACACACATTTGTGAACAATCACAAAAACCAAACAACCCAACCACATAAACAGAAAACACAAGGTCACATGACTGATATGTAAATCAAAGGCCACAGTAACAAACAAGTTCACAGGTGTAGGGAGAGCACCCAGTCACAGTCAGTGATTAGCCCTCTGCAGTCCACGAATGTGCATGCAGAAAAACGCTGACTTGTGTTTTTTGACACCAAAACAGACCGATACCATGATTATCATGTAAACACTTCAACAGGACAGAAACAGAGACTATATTCATCAAATTGTGCCTACCCTCGACCTCTGGTGGAGGAGTGGCTGTGGAAACAAAAATTATTTTGACCAAAGATACAACAACAATGACACAACTCGATCAACAAACTGTACCAATTCAAAGGCCTCTCCAAATGTGGAGAAGCCTTTGAAGACGCCCCTGAAAGTCAGAGGATAGTGACTTCATGATTCTCTGAAAGGTGCCTACCCTCAGCTTCCGGCTGTCCATTGACTACACAAATAGAAAATCAGAATCATTGAGAGGAAAATAATGCTGAGTCATAAAATGTGTCTCAGTTTGAGGGCCATATCTGTCTGAGGCTGCATTTGAAAACTAGACAAGTAGACTGTCCCAATTACCAAGTTCCTCCACATGTGGCCTTCTACCTGTAAACAATGGAGACTATAATGTAACATAGTCAATGACTGATTGTGCCTCAGTGTATCAACATTGGATACATGTGGCTAAAACATTATCTACTAATTTATTTATTTATTTATTTATGAACAAGAATCTTTGTTTAGTTTGTAGCACTATTTACAAGGTCGGCCATAGAGTTAACCCCAGATGTGACCCCCAGATTTAAGACACACATTTGTGAACAATCACAAAAACCAAACTACAACAACCCAACCACATAAAGAGAAAACACAAGGTCACATGACTGATATGTAAACCAAAGGCCACAGTAACAAACGAGGTCACAGGTGTGGGGAAAACACCAATTCACAGTCAGTGAATTGCATTCTGCACTCCACGAATATGCATGCAGAAAAACGCTGACTCATGTTTTTTTACACCAAAACAGACTGATATGGTATCAGTATCACGTAAACACAGGACAGAAACACAGGTTCAAACAGAGAATAGATTCATCAAACTGTTCCTACCCAAGGCCTCTGGCTGTGGAGTGGCTGTGAAAATAAAAACAATAATATTTACCAAGGATTGAACAATAACTAAGCGGCTGTATTAGAAAACTGTACCAATTCAAAGGCTCCTCCAAATGTGGCCTTCTACCCCCGACTAATGGAGACTCCCCCCAACATATCTCATGTGGTAAAAGCCTCATCTACTCATTTGTCTATTTATTCTAATGTTTATTTACTATTTATCTTGAGAGCTATTGATTGGGTCCCCTGAGGAATGCATCCCCAGTGTTGGGACTCAGAATTTGGGAAAAATCACAAAAACCAAACAACAACAACCAAAGCACTTCGACACATTGATAAGAGAATCGGGTGCCTACTATCAGCTTCTGGCTGTGGAATGGCTGTGGAAATAAAAACCATATTCATTGAAGAGAACAATGATGTATCATGACTGCATTAAAAATGTCCCAATTCAAAGGCTCCTCCAAATGAGGCCTTCTTCTCCTGGCCTTCTCCTCCTGAGCAATGCATACTCTTTTCTTGCCAGACATATCCCATAATTCCTATTCTTTCATCGTTATCATTATTTTTAGATATTTTCTCTATTCATGAGATCAGGAAGAGGTTGGGTCCCTTGAAGGATGCTCTCCCTGAATTGAGACACAAATTTCGTGAAAAAACAAACAACAAACAACCAAACCACTTAAACAGAGAACACCGGGTCACATGCTAAAAGAGGGTCAACCTGAGAAGAAAAGGAGGGCAGGAAAACAAACAAGCTGCGGTCAGTCCTCATGTATGAAACACGTCTCTCTGCAGTCCATCAATGTGCATGCAAGAAAACTCAAATTCATGACCCGGCAAAACAGAGGAACAGATCCAAACTGAGAGCAGAATCAGTACAAGAGGATTATCTGGACGCTTCCTACCCTCGGCCTCTGGCTGCGGTTTGGCTGCGTAATGAAAAAAACATGTTTATTGAACATTGGTTTACACAAGTTACATGCTGACTCAGCAAAATAGAAACAGGTTCTAAATGTGAGGAGAGTCAGTAAAGGATGTGATGATTGTCTGGAAGGTGCCTACCCTCGGGTTCCGGCTGCGGCTCGGCTGCATAAATAAAAAAAAATTAGTATTATTGAGGAAAAAAAACAATGACATGAGCTGCGTCTCAAATTCAGGGAGCAAATCCTTCTGAGACTGAATGAAGAAACCATCCCAATTCAAAGGCTCCTTCACATGTGGCCTTCTATCCCTGAGCAATGCAGACTCCATCCATATCCCATGATGCATTGTTATATTTGTTTACTTTTTTAATACCAGCTGTAGGTCGAGTCCCCTGAAGGATGCGAAAATGAGGAAATCATCAAGACACAGTCAGTCAACAAGTACTTATTAAAACCCAAACACATGGTTCACTTCTCTACAGTCCATGAAAGTGCATGCAGGGAATTCAAAGGTCTTTTGACACCAAACGGGAACAAGACCATTCACTATAATGGAAACCAAAAAAAAACCCCAAAAAACATTCAAAACAATGATTTCATGATTGTTGAACAGGTGCCTACCCTTGGCTTTGGGCTGCGGCTCAACTGCGCGAATGAAAATCACGTTTATTGAAAAACGAGTGTTGACGAGACGTTAGCCGTGAACACACCTGTGTCACATGCCTTCACAGCAACTCACAGTAACATCACACACACAGATGGATCATTTCAACATGCAAGAGTCTCAGAATCAAGTTTCTCGTTGTCAACACAGTCATCACACTGACCGAGAAAAAACACACGTGAACAAAACAACAGCACAATCAGACGGCTTCATCATATGCTGGACCCATGTGTGCATTCAGTTATTCGATCATCCGTGATGACATTTCATCTTCTATCACGTGGCTCCTTCCTGGGCATGCAGGGTTAATGTTAACCCTTCAGTCTGAAGTGGCGTGATAATAATTGCATTACACCCTTCACTTGTCTCATATAACAGTGCAGACCTGCAGGCCCATCCCCTCCGCTCACTAATTGCTCCGCTCATTATCTCATAGCCACGACCACTTGTTCTGTCTTATTCAGATAATAACCCTGACCGATAAGTTCAAATGCAGAAACACACATCACGCAAAAAAAAAAAAGAAAAGACAAATGCAGTGACCCTCACCCTCCACAGGTGGCGCCTCTGGGGCTAAAATGAGTGAATTGTGCGTTAAGGGTAGCAAATGAAAAGCAACACCATGGTGGCCCATAAAGTCACCACAACAGCTGCGGAAAAAAGCTTGTGTAAGTGTGTAACGCTTGAAATCCGGAGCTGGGTCACATGACCGCACTCAAATCTGACTTATGGACATTTTTCATGGTGTGGGTGATGACTTCTGACAAGTGGAGTGAACAGCCCTGATGACTGTGTGCAGTGCCGCAGACATAATGACACTATGACAACAAGTGCAACCGTACATGTATGTAAATGAAGGATTGAACACTCTAGGCCATAGGTGTCAAACTCTGGCCCGTGGGCCAAATTCGGCCCGCGTTGTAATTATATTTGGCCCGCGAGAGAATACCAAATGACTACTAGAGCTGGCCCCCGGTATTATACAGCGCATTCACCGCAAATCCCATAATGCCCTGCTGTTGTTTTGGCACGTCAATTACGACAGGACCCAGAAACGCCCTCTCCTCTGTGAGAGTAGTCATAGCGATTTCACGCTACAACCGTCACCGTGCTACCCCTTTCCACAAATGGCGAAAAGAAAGGCAGAAAACAGGAGCTTTCTGGACAAGTGGGAGGTACAATATTTGTTTACATATGTAAAAGACAGACCTGTTTGTCTTGTTTGTGGAGTCAACGTGGCAAATAGAGAAGTGGCATACGATTTTTATTTAAAATTTATTCAATAAATGAATGCCATTGATGTGTTTTTTTTTATTTGAAATATGATTCTGCATGTCTCCACTATTAAGTTATATTTATTGTATAGTAATAAGCGTTGCTTGGTTCATATTCAATGTTAAAGCAAAATTTGTTTGGGTTCATATTAAAAGGTTCATTTGTTCAATGTTGGCCCCCGACTTTGTTCAGGTTTTAAATTTTGGCCCACTGTGTATTTGAGTTTGACACCCCTGCTCTAGGCTGTCAGTTCGTTTGGCATGTGCCAGGGGGAAAGTGAGTGAAAAGTGAAAATGTGACGACAATAATCAAGTCCCTGTGTGATAATGTATGGCGGACAAAAGGTCAGAGGTCAAATATGGCGGAGCAGCTGGGCCTACCTTCACCCTCGGGTTTCGCTGAGGAGGAGGAGGAGGAGGAGAGAGAGGGAGAGAGAGAGAAAGAGAGTCAATTAGAAACACAGAATCACATGCATCATTTCAATCCAGTCAGCCTTATAAACACCATTTACACATCAGGACATCATCAGGACTCATGAAGTCTTTTCTTATTTTGTTTTCCCGCCCCAGCCTCATCGAATGACATATTACCAGGTGTGTCACATAAAAGTTATCGCTCAGTGTTAGATGTTATTTCTGGCATGTTGAGAGTGTATATCTGTTTTCATGGTGTCGCTTTTGTCTCCGTCACCTCAGCAACAAGTCTTTGTAACCGATCCCTGGTCTGAGACCATCGTCCTGGGAATGGGAGGCATCGGTGTCTCAGGCGGGTTTATTTTCAATGCCACTCGCCTTATCAACGCACGCCATGGCTGTACGACGCGTTTCCGCCAGCGTGGGCGCCCGCTGTCGCTGCCGGTGTTGATTGCTGAGGACTAAATGTGGTAAAAGAAAAATTCTCCAACTGAAATAGTGGCGTATGATATACGGGATTCTCCCTAGTGTCCTGGCGGGGTTCAGCTCAGCGGCTGGTAAAGGCCAGGGACGGTGTCTTGTGACCTCCCTCAAGTCGTATCACGTTCTCTTAAGTTGAGGCCAGTTTCCTTGAATAGCTGGACCAGCTTGACCTTGCTTGCTTCAGTGTTTGCTCGGGGCTCGTCATAAATTTCCGCCCTAAAGTGGGAGTCATGGGACGACATTGTGCTCAGAAGGGGAGCGAAATCATATCATCGTGATCTTAGAAGAGATGCTTTCGATCAGGGGTGTCAAACTCATTTTCACCGACGTGCCACATCAGCATTACGGTCGCTCTCAAGGGGCCGGTTTAAAATAATTGTCCTCATGTTTGATTATTTTCTATTAATCTATTTTTCATTGAATTTAGAAATACTGCAAAAGCATTTCCATACATGTTATACCTGCAAACACCCTGAATATATTCCTACACATAAAAAGTGGCATGTGCAATTCACTAGAGTTCATGGGCAAGAGACTTCTTCTTGCGAACCACCTTTGGCCCGCGGGACACAAGTTTGACAGGTGGACTTTAGATGCTCATCTCATAAAATCTCAGGCATGGAAGCTTTAATCCACCCAGTGAGACGACCGAACACCAGCTGGATAATGAACTCAATGAATTCAAGTGTGTTAAAACCCACACATGGGACTCAGGCGGAGCCGGCATGGCCGTCGCGTAATCCCCCTGATTTCCAGTTATGCCTGTTGGGTGTGAGCGTATGAATACAAAGGACACCTGCAGCTCAGTTAGCTTCCCCTTCGGTTGTCAGTGGTGGGGAACATGTTTTGGTGTAAGGAACCGCAGGTCCTCACCTCTGCGTTTGTTTACGTCCTCCATGTCCACCACTGACAGCCTGATTTACAGAGTGTGTGATGACCCGCAGATAAAGGAGGGTGTTGGGTGGCCTGACCTGATCAAACCTCTAAGGATCTGTGGGCGTCTCTCGACAGCATCCCACAAAGTTTATGAGCAGGTCTCTGTCACACATTAATTCATGCCGCAGGTTTTTGGATCTGACTTAAGAAGATGTGCAGATAATAATAATCATAATAACAACAACAACAACAATAATAATAATAATCATAATAATAATAATCATAATCATAATAATCATAATAATCACAACAGTAATGATGGTGATAATTATGATACATTCTGTATAAATAGATACATTTTAAAAAGTAGATTTTAACAATATAAATACATAAATATGAATTAAATTAATACAGTTATTGATATTATAAACCTTTTCAAAATCAAAATAAATAGGCGCCTTCCACTTTTTCAATATATAATAAAATTACAATAAATTAAATAAATAAAAGTCTATATAAATGTTAGATTTAAAAGTGCCTGAGGGCAACTTAGAATACTATATATTATACAATGATACGAAGGATTAGGGAAGCCAATATATATAGATGTAGCCATTAATATAGAGTAAGTCGACATTAAAAGTAGGATTTCTTTGTATTTATATCATCATAATACTTTATTACAAATACTGGAAATCAGCTTCAGATTAGATGTAGAAAAATATTGTCAATATTAATCTCTTTTTTTCATACATTCAAAGGTCAGAAATATGTATTTCTAAAATTTCTGAACCCACAGACGACCTGCCAAACAATTTAGGAGAGACAGGAGAATGAAGCTTTAAGTTTTTATTTTTAGGAACTAACGAAAAACATATTATATTACAGGAGTGAAGGTGAATCATCATCATGACTCCCACAGTTTGTGTCTCTCCTGCATGAGTGAACCTGTGTCGGGGACAAACTTCCTGCAGCAGTTTTGTTTCAGCTCGGCCTCACAGAGTCTCATCAGGTCACCACGATGACGAGGAGGAGGAGAGGAATCATTACCATGAATCATCCAACAGCTCAGGTGCTAGATGGCGTTCGGGGAAAGGTCGGGGGTGGGGGGTTGGATCTGGGCCTGCTGACCATGAGGGAACTTTTTGGACAAAAGTGACAGATTGTATTATGATTTATCTGGGCCCAGTCTGTGAGAGGGCAAAACCTGATACACACAGGTGGGTGAAACTCTATGAACGTATGAGGAATCAAAAGGAAAGTGCGAAAGGTCAGGGGTTATTTTGGGTTATTTTTGGACGCTGGCTGGGAGCGGGGTCCGGCTGCCAAGTGAAGCAGCACAGAAAATGTTTCATATCAGCTCAAGTGTGAATAGAGAAATGAATATTATTCTTGGAAAATGAGCATTAGGACGTAAACACGGGAGGAAAATGTCGGCTGCGTTGCGCAACGCGGGTCGAGTGATTTTTCTGAGTATAAATCCGTCTGTTATCTGAGCCTCATACACGGGTCTCTGCAGTTGGAATGGCGGAGCGGTGGGAGGTGCAGACTTACAGTAAGCAAAGTGTGGATAAGCATATCCACATTACAAGGAGCAGCTCCGTGGCTGTATATGGAGAATCGAACCGGCGGCTGGTTACAAAAATAAAAAGCCACTTCCATCGGATCCTCGAAAGGGAGACTTTGGCCGGTGGCGGGAAAGGGAACGTAAAGAGGAACAAGCCGAGACAAGTCCATCACAGGCATGATGGCAAACGCGGTCGGCCCAGAAACGAGCGTAGGGGCTTCAACAACTCCACTGGTTTCTCATCATTTTGGCTTGTAGAACCTCTAACTCTCTAATCCACCGTGACCAAGCCTTATCTCAGGTTTCTGTCAGCGGAGCGATTGCGAGGCACGCTCGGTCAACATGGTGGACAGGTGGTGCCGCGGAGGCGACGGACCCGGCAAAAAGTATTTATGTGGAAGTGTTTTAAGATGAGGGTATGAATGTACCATAATATAACACTGATCAGAGTCTCAATGAAGTGCTGTGCACTTTCAGAGAGAGGAGTCAAACATGATAACAGTATTTACTCATGAAGCTGCTGTTAATGCAACATTCTGTGTGTGTGTGTGTGTGTGTGTGTGTGTGTGTGTGTGTGTGTGTGTGTGTGTGTGTGTGTGTGTGTGTGTCTATGAGGCTGATGTCATGACCATACTGACCCTGATGATGTCATAACAGCTGCTTTTACATTCTCTGCCTTTTCAAATGTTATTTACTCACATTGAAGAGCAGGAAGTAACATTGTTATTTCAGAGCCTGTAGTTTGAATTAGACTTTCCTTGTTTATATGTACTTTTTGTTTGATATGAATGATATTTTACTCCAAATTGAGGTGGAATTACAACTTCAGACTGCACCCAACAAGCTTTATTACCCATACAGTGATCGATGAGTCGTAGGAAGTAGCAGTAATCGATTACTTTCACTCAGACGGGGTTGAACTTGTGTGTCTGAGCCCTGAAATCTCCTCGCTGCTGCTTCAGACCGTCACAGCCAGCATTCAACTTAACTACCCGCCTCTATTTTACACCACATGTACTTTTCAACATTTTCATAATGCAAATCAGTCATTCTGTCACTCGGCAAAATACAAGAAAATGCAACAAAAATGTAAGAAATGTATCTTTAGCACCGCAATCTGCAAAGTATCAGCACATATTTCACTAAATCCTCGAGGATCAACACTGCCAGAGAGGCAAAACTCATTAGTCTAATTGCAGTGAGATGAGAATTCCACAATAAAATCCAAAATGTGTCCATACCTGCAGGGACTGGCTCAGGCATGGTTATTCCTGTGTCTTCTCTTTGCCGTCAGAGGACTGAGGGCTGGTGCTGCTTATTCCTTTTATTTCTCCCCCTCTCTCCCTGTCATTCAAAGCTCTCCTGGCACTCGAGTCACCCACACCCTCCAGTGAGCAGCGAGCGTGCTGCACACTGACGACACTCCAAGAGTTCAAGAAAAGAGAGCAACTCGGCGGCCGGAGTGTGATATGGCGAGGAAGTCAGCGGGAGAGGTCGGGCCGAAAGGGATCCTGTGTTTTTTAGAATGAGTGTAATGAACTGACTAAAGCCACCGAGCTCGGGTGTTTGCTGGATATTCAGACATACACTGTAATTGCCGAACAACTCACCCCAATGATGACACTTTATTTAGGGACTCGCGGTGTCGCACTAATCCCCCAGTCGTCACCTTTTTACCGCATCATTAGGAGCAGCATCAACAACTATTTGCACTTTAGGACTTTCAGGATGCATCACATGACCCTGCAGATGCATGTGCATGAAAATGAAACCATTATTTCAATAAATATCACAGAAGAAATCAAAACTAACCTTCATTATAATGTTTTCATGGGTGAAGAATTATCCAGAACTAGCAATTGTTTGTTTTTGTTACCATAGAACAGGGTTGTCCAAACTGCGACATGCGGGCCAACTGCAGCCTGTGGTCCATTCTTTGATTGGCCCGCGTCAAATTCTACAAGTGGGTCGTCCTCCATTGAGGCCGCCATTTTTCCACAGTTACAGAGGACAGTTACTTCCACAATCTGATCATATCTTTGTAAAGATTCTTCAGGTGAGACATATTCAATTGGCTGCAATATGGAATTCACCACTAGATGCCACTAAATCATACTCACTGAATCGTTAATTAAGGTGTTTGAGGCATACAGTGAGCTGATTTTTAAATGTTGAAAAACTCTGGAGGAGATGATGTAACTCATACACATGATGTACTATGTACATGAAGTCCAATCTATGGCCTGCGGGCCAGCTAGGGCCAACAAACCATTTTCAATTGGTCCTCATTAAATTCTAAAAACATAATGTGCTGTATGGACTGTATTCATATGGAGCTTTTCTAGTTTTCTGACTCATGGCGTCATTCATCCATTCATGCTCTTATTTGTACAGGACTAAAGCCTTTTCAAACATATTCTATTGTCAATACATCAGATGAGGACAACTTGAGATGCTCAAGGACTTCTCAGAGGTAAGACGGGAGAAGCCAGGGATCAAACCATTGCCTTTCTGATGAGTGGGCAAACCACTCAAGCCCCTAAACCTCAGCCTCCCCAAGACTACCGCTCCACTCGACGCTATCCATTTTTCAATGACATTATGTCTCAGTGTCCTGTTTGTGTTTATCACGTAAAGCTTTGACTGAGTCTGTCAAAAATCTGTGGTACTGATCAGAACTCCCAAGTAAACAGTAGGTGCCTCGGTAGTGCTCAGTTAAAAGTACTTGATTACATCTCATCACCGGTTCGTCAAACGGAGCCCTGAATCCTCTCAGGTCCTATTTTTAGCACAAAGCTCTTTGACTTACTGTACATGGTCAAGTGGCCTCAGTGTGTAACAGAGCACATTTACTACATCACCTCTGCACCACAGCCTCTGACGCCGCTTTCCCGGGGTCCCACTGCCAAGTTGAAAAACATGTCTTAATTTACCTCCTTCATTCATCAGCTGGAGCCTTTGTGGAGACAACGCACCCCCCCCCCCTTCCCATCACCCTGCTGCTGTGGGGTCAAAGTGTGAGTCTTTGAGGAGGGGGTCAGGGCAGGGTCAGGAGACAGGGACCCACACACGACTGGTGCCTGTGGAAAAATGAATGAGTAGTGAAAGGGAAGGAGGGATGGAACTGTGACTGTCAACAAACAGGAATGCAGGAGTGCATATGCAGAAGTGTTTTCATGTTGCACTCATTCCTACATTCACTTTTAGAGATCAAACCAAACACTATGATGAAGTCACTTCTGAATATATATAATTGATTTGGTATCGTCGATTAAGTATAAAGTGATGGGCATCGATCCCCTGAGCCTCTGGTTGCAGGACGACCCCACTAACCCCTCAACCACAGCTTCCTTCATGTCATACTGATGACTGTTTACATTAGTCCCCAATGTGTGAGGACTGACACTGGATTAGCTTCACATACTCAACTGAAGATACCAGGGGGATGGTTTTCATGCTGGTGCTTCTTCGTAGTGATGTATCAGTCAAAGAGAGAGTGAACTTTTTGTTTTTTGTAAATTGATGTGATGATATGAAGATGCTCCATACATGCAATAATAACTAAATATCCTGTGCATGCTGTGCATCGTATGAGGATAGACAAGGATCAAACCACTACGCACCATATACCATTTATTAATATATGAAAATGTAATTTTTACTTTTGAATACTTCAGCACAGTGATAACATCTGTGTGCACATGCAAATCACATGTCAAAACAACGCCAAATATAAATATATTATAAAATGTGTCATTTGCGAGCCGAAAGAGCCGCCTCTTCTTTCTCGGTGAGCAGAGCTAAAAAGGTTCCGAATTCCCATCATTGTTTTCTTTGGTTTCTCCAATTGTTGAATCCAATACAATAATGTAATTTGTTTTATTGTTTGGCTCCTCCCACCCTGCCACAGTAGCTCTGTTGAGTCACAGACCATGGATCAAGTTAGTATATGGCTCTGTTGTCTTCCTCACGACTCCAAGTTAAAAGCTTGAGGAAAAGAAATAAATAAAGACACCACGCTACAATCGGATAAGGGGAAGTGAAGATGCATCTCTCCTCTCTATGGAAAACCTCACAAACAATCACAGAGACGGTTGGCAGCGCATCAGCGGTTCCCGTAAAGAGAATTAACCGTAAAGCGTAGCCTCGTTTTACCACGTTCAATTCTGATGTCTGACTGTGTGACCCCAGGGCCCCCCGCTGCTGTGAGCAACACCCAAATATCTGACAACTGCGAGAGCCATGTGCTGACAGACGTCCATCTTTTTTTTGACACACAGGGGAACTGATACTCTATGGCTGCATCTCAGACTTATTTATTCCCTCTGCGATCAGACGGCTTAATTTAAATGTGAAATTCACAAACGATACAGTTTCTGAGCAGCAGCAGCAGCAGCAGCAGCAGCAGCTCGGCCATTTACACTAATGACTGCAATTATTGCACTGTCTGCTGGGAAATGTACAGAATGTAAATATCAGGTCATGGATCATAATGCTTTTATATGAACTTTTTCAAACCTGTTTTATTTCTCACCGTTTCATGACCATTCATACCACAATATTGAAGTTAAAAGCTGCATATGAGAGGTTAAATAATGAAAAAGGCAAAATCCAACTGCTTTTTAGAATTGTTTTACTTGATGATCTATTTGATTTTTGATTTTTTTCCATTACCAGACTCTTGTCTCATTATGTGAAACAGGTGTAAGGTTAGATAATACTTCATCATGTAGTTACAGTAAAACATGTTTGACTTAACCTGTTTGTGTCAGAGGAAAATCAAATGTCATCAATTTAAATCCGAGGCAATAAAATATAAATAATAAAAGTGAGTCTTGTAATTTGCACACTAAATTGGTGTAATTCAAAGCCAAAGAGAGAAAAAAATACTGTTGGTCCTACATTATACATGAGACAATACTTCCCTCTTGTGGCCATATCATGTAGTACCATGAATGATGCTGAACCTCACCTGACTTTTTTTTAAATGCTAAAAAAAAAACTCACGTCATAAAAAATCAATGTATTTATTTTCTAGTGATATTTCTTAGTTACTTCATTTAATTTGTGTTCATATTAAGTGTTTTTGGAGTTCATATTCATTTGGAAAGCATCTTCACGGTATTTTTCAAGAATGACGGTAAATGATGAAATTTATTTAAAAAGATTCTAATAGCTTTCATCACAGAAATAGTGTTTTTCTTTTTTCTTCGCTTTTCCCAAAAATCACAGTAACGGGTTCTGAAAAACGTTACATATTGAAATGATTATGTGAAAATTATTTAAAGAAAACCAAAAAAACCCCAAAAACGATATGAAAAACAATATTAGGTCTAATAAAATGTATCACTACATAACACATATTTTCATTTCTTAATATTTGTAGTTTTTGTATTTATTTTCTTGTGTTGTATTGCTGGGATCTGTGTAGTGTCAATAAAGTTTTTGGGAAAAAAACGTTCAAAGGTTCAAGATGGCGGCAAACTCACCTGGAGTGTTTGGATCCTCGCGGTCGGAGTGTTTACCTGCGACACATCTGAACAACAGGACAAAATGCTGGTAGGTCACCACTTTTTTCTCGAAATCTTTATTTAATTTATGTTTATTCATATTGGTCGTTATTAACAGTTATTACGTGTGGTGATTATAAACAGTCCAACCAGTGTTTACAGAACCACTGCAGCAGACAGTGGTCATAATAGTCATAATAAACTGGTTCACTTTGTTTGTTTACAGGTAAACAAACTCACAAAGGTGAGTTATTGAGCGGAGCATCAATTTACAATGTCAGTAAACTCAAAGCAGAGCATGTAAGAAACACAAGCTAATGACAATATAGAACTGTTAACGTTTAACAACAGCAAAACGTGTTCTCAACTTTCCTCAGAGAGGATGCAATACCAGTTTCGACCACAGTGGTTAAATGATATGTATATGCATCTACCACTCAGAGGGGCGCTGTTTTACCAATGTATGAACAGTTAGTACAAACTAGTAAAGAGATTGCCAAAACAATGATACAAGAAATCATAATGTTATCTCATATTTAGACCCATGTTATTTTTGGGATATTTAATAGTTTGATCACCATACATGGGTCGCTGAGGGGAAACTGGCATCACAGCTTTGAATGAGGGACAAAAGTCACTGCTATGCTGTTGGTATTCAGTAGGAGGAGACAAAGACAACATGATTTTCACCCATGGAGGAGTGTGGCTCCACTAGATGATTATTTGAATTGAAGTCATTACACTTAGTGATTTATTAATGTGATCACGTGATTTAAAGGTGCAGTGTGTAAGATTTGTGCCTTTTTTCATTTGATGATCTATATAGATATTGCAAAACAATTGCATACTGACTTTTTCAAGAATGTATAATCACCTAAATGTTTTATTTGTTCTCCATTACACTGATATAAGCCCATTAATGTATATATGCATGAGGAGAGGCTCCTCTCTATGGGGGCCACCATGTTTTTAGCCTAGAGTGGACTTTCTAAACATATTTTGAGTTTTAATGACAACTGAAGTCTACCATAGGTTCTCCTTCATGTTCAGAAGGGTGAGGGTTAGGTGATGGATACAACACCCAACTTCACCTCTAGATGTCACCAAATCTTACACACTGCACCTTTAAATATAATGCAGAGAATGCAAACAGAGCCCAAAGGATATGCAATGTTTGGGGATGTTTTTTTGTTGTTGAATCTAATGCTGGCATAATGACATGAACACATTATTGTATCTTAATTCATCTCATTGTATCTTATGTTATTATTCTTATCCTGTATTGTCTACTGTCATCTGATGATACCTTATCTAATTGCATTTATCTCGTATTGTCCGATGTTAACCTATTATTCCGTCACTTACCTTGTTGGTGTTATTGTGTCTCATCAAATAGCATTTGTCTTGTTTAATCCTACGCTCTCTTGTTATACTTCACCTTTATTTTATCGTATCTTACCTATCTTATCTCATCTACATTCAACAACTGCATTTCTTACTTATTCCCTCTGTGCTCCTGAGTCCATGTCTCTGTCGTTACACATGTGACTCTCATGTCTCATGTACGTTTGACGTATTCAGTTGTTTATAGTTGTTATGGATGATGTCGGAATACATTTAGAATCATGTGCAGTGCACATACATAGAGGTTTGCATGATCTCCCTCCTCCGAGCTCCTCCACGCTCCATCACCGGCCTTATTTGTGTGCTCACATGCGATCTTGTTTATTGCCTCTGTCTAGGATTTGCTTTCATGTCACCAGCCTAATCCTGCAGTTCCCTCGCTTGCTCCCCTCCTGACCGCTCAGTGTTAACAGTGGAGGGTGAAGAATGAAAGATCCCCAGCAGCTGCAGGTATGGATGAGTTTGAATGCTGCGCATGACAGTGATGGATTAATGTTCCCGCGGTGTAAATTCTGTATTTATAAATGATGACCTCTGAGCTGAGGATAAAACACGGCTCCTCACAAAATGTCTCTCCTCTGACCTCTCACGCGTCAATATATTTAGCTTCAGCTCCGGCCTACATCTTTTCAGCAAAGGAGAGTTTAACATTTCTTTGGTGAGGCTGCCCTCTCTTATCTGATGTACCTTTTTTTTTTAAAGGTCGGCCATCTTGGTACATTTGGTATGCTTCCTTATATGGTACATTTGATTTCAAAGGGTCGTTTTAATCCATGACCATGTATTGACATGTTCTATTTTTAATCATTACCTAGTTTTTATACATTTTATATATTGTGTAAGTCATTAGTTTCTTTATTTTTATGACTTTTTAAAGTAATTGATTATTATCTCACATTCAGTCCAATAAACGTATAGTGATCGTAACATGGGGCAATGTATTACATTGAACCATAGTTACATTAACTGATTTTATCAATTCATTTTAATGTGTTACCTCTGTTACAATAAGGAAATATATATTTAATCACATTTAATTGTCTAAGTTTTCCAGTTAAAGGTACAGTGTGCAGGAATTAGGAAAATCCATAAATGGGAATGGAAATTGATTTTAATAATTACAATTTCATTTTTTATAACAATCTCAAATTAAATAATGGTTTCTGGTTTTGTTCTTGTAGAGTAAGGGTTTTATATCTACATCAGAGTAAGTACTTCTGCCCAGAGGCTATGATGATTTACAGTGGCCATGAGCACACAATGTAAACACTGGCTTAGCAGAGAGCCTTTTGTATTTTCACATTATCTAAAGGATTTTATAGGGTTACAAGGACATGAGATGCATTGGTTGCAATATGTAACTTCACCACTAGGTGCAACTGGCTCCCAAACTAAAACGTGATGACAGCTATTTCACATATTCATGACTCATGCTGACAATAAAAGTCATTTCAGTGAGTTCACACAAATTAATTTATTTAAAGTGCAGGTTATATGAATGTCATACAGATAGCCAGACTATACAGTTCACAGTACTACACTATGTATTTAAACATATGAACATATGTGAACACAAATAATTAATATTCTAATATCACTTCTGACAAAACAAACAGGTGGTTCAAGCTCAGACAGTTTAACAAACAGCAGCTAGTTGCTACATAGATGTCTATTTACACAAATACTGTGTCTACATGGTCAAATCAGATTATCACAACGTGTCTGTCATATACCTCTGTTTATGGATATGTCGTATGAATGGACTTTGAATGGAAATGTAATACATTGCAATGGAAAGCACAAGTTTTTACACATCACTCCGGTTTCACAAACGTACACGAGGATTTCTGTCCCACCCACAAACCTGGCAACATCCTCCCCTTGAAAGAGCATTTTATCTGCTGCAGCAGCCTGATCTCCTTCCGGCCCTCGCCCTCCTCCTCGCCGTCCTTCGCCTCCTCCACCGCGTAAAAATTAATGATGCCAGCTGGATGGTCCAGGTAAACCCCGATGGTGGAGCACTGGGGAATGTCCCAGATCTCTGTGTTAATGCAATTGAACCACAGCTGGTAGTGGGACCCCCCCCACCCGATACCCCAGGAGTGCTCGTTCTCGCCCAGCCCACAGGGTCCGTCGCTCCCCCTCCTCCCCGACCCCTCGTAGGCGACTCCGACCACCACCCACCCAGAGTATTCAATCTCCCAGTAGGCTCTGAAGCCCAGGATGCCTTCTTTACAAAGAACCTTAAATAGGAAGGGAATGAATAAGAATCAGTTTCATGTGTCACAGCTGCTTTAAAAGTCATAACAATTGTTTAGGACCCACCTGAGGGACGTATTCGTATCTCTCCGGTCTGTCCAGGACGGGACACGTGAGGTCATCGGTCATGCGTGACACCTTTGATCCACCCTCAGTGATCCACAGCATCTTATTGGCTGTTTTCTCATCCAAGGAAAATTTGAACCAGTCTATGGGATGTAAGAAATAATGTCCATTTAGAAAAAGAAATGAAAAATATTACAGGATGAATATGGAGAAAATGCCTTTTCTTACATTTCAACAGATCAGCTCTGCATTTGGGCTCGGGGGCATTGGGATCATAGACTGGGATATTTACTGGATGGTGAGAAAAGAAAATCAAGTCTCACTTAAGAGGTTTAATTTTTTTGTGTTTTCTATTTCAAAATTGAGGAAAAAAATATTTTTCTTAAGAGCAAATTTTGAAATCTCACCCTTCGGAGGAGCCACCACCTTAGATTTGATCCCTGTAAATGAAACATAAGTGAGATAATTTAGTTTCATCTGATAGTGTCACTGCAAGAAAGTGCACATTACCAATAATGAATCTGCAAAGATAATGGTGCCAATACTTCAATTACTGAGGTATAAGGAGCATTAAAAACAAATCTGACAAACTCCAATCATCAAACTTTACAGAGGATCAGTGGTTCTCTCACCTCGCCTGCCGGCTGCAGGCATGATCCTGGTAGTGGGAGCGCTGGTGGGCATCTTTGCTCGTCTCTTGCTGTGTTGATGTCTCCTGAATGTTCTGGTCAGTCAGCAGGGAACTGCAGGGAGCATGCAAACCCCTTCTTTATATACCCTACCGGAAAGGGGGGCATTAAAGGTTTTGGGGCCCCGTGAGGCTCCCATATGAGAAATTTTGGTAAGGTATGTGGACATAATGAGCTCACTAATGGGCGTGCCGAGCCACCTGCCAAACCCGGGGATGTGAGCATGTCAGTGCCAAACACCTGACCCACTGACCCATATCTATCAGAGCAATTTGCATTTGTCGATTATCTTTGTCATCTCTAAAACACACAAGACGGAATTTTACAGCTTATGTAGGAACGTTACGCAGAACAGAGGGATTTAGCATTGGTGCGTATTCAGAATTTTTTTAATTGTGACAAAGAAGCAACGGATGGTTTGGAATTTGTTGATATTTTTGCATATCTTTGTATCCTTTTAATTCATTAGAGTCAGATTTTGTGTTTGTCACGTTTGGCGTTTTGACATTAAAGTGAGAAGTGTGCATACCCGGCCCCGCCATATGTTCCCTGTAAATGTCAGGGTAATGTAATCTATAGCACTGCTGGGCACTTCCTGGGGCTAATGGTTAATTTGTCACCTATTGCGTCACGTGAACGGCTTCTGTGCAGCTGAATCATGCGAAGCAAGTGGGTCAAATGAAAATGTCACCATAGTGTGAGGGAGTGACCATGTGTTTTCTTTACCATCAGATGCATCTGGTGGATAGTATATCAAGTCAATGTGACATGTTCAGACCTACAGACGCCTGCAGAGGTGAAATTCTAAAATGGAGGCCTCGAAGAACCAGGGCATCACTCGTCTGTCATCAGTCTGGTCCCACTTGTTCATCACCTGTGCAGATTCAGATCACATAGATGCGCTTTGCATTGCAATCCTCTATTTTCCTATACATCCCACTTAGATTTCTGGGACTCCTGTGGTCGGTGGTATGCATCGTTCAGCGTGTCAGTTGCACAACAATGGCCGCCTCGCTCAGTCATCAGAGAGCGCTAGAAGGACGCGACAGCCTTGACAAGAGGGTTGGCAGGGTGATGAAAGCACCTCAGACACGCAGGCTGCAGCTCAGAGCGAGTCACAAGGAAGAGTTTATGACCACTGACACACTTCGCTCTCCCTTTAACCTGAGCACCCAGCATCAAAGCGCAGATGAGGGTAAATGATGGACGTGATAATGTGGGTCAAGAGTACGGATAAGCCCGAGTGTAACCTCTGGTCCACGGACTCAGCCGTCTGTGTGGATCAGTTACACCCTGTGTGTTTAAGTTTTCGTTGCCGTCGACCACCATGTGTTTTCCAATTGACAATGTGGGAAGGATTATATAGGTCAACTTAATTTTGAAGTTGACCTATATATGCTCAATTTACATTATTTACATTTTGTGTGTGTGTATGTA
>JAFBJT010005964.1:37693-74302 GCA_016785325.1 Chascanopsetta lugubris
ATGGTCTGTTTGCTGCTGCTTCAAGCTTTGTTTTTGTTTTTTTAACTTTTGTGTGAATCTGCTCAATTTTGTTTCAGTTTTGACATCCCCCACTCAGTCCGTTACATTTTTTGACTGTCATTTCTGAACGATTGGGCTTTGATTGTTTCTTCACTGGAACGTCTGTCGCATGGGAAACCAAATTCCATGTTTATTACAGCAGGAGCAGCTGAAGCAACCACATCATTTATCTCCCGGTCAAAGGAACCTGTTTTGACAGTTGGTGTAGTGAGATCGCAAGTGGCCCCATCTTTATAAAAAAAAAAATTCATAACTGATCTGATTGGTTATAATCCGCTGTGACAGCTTGTGCGACAAGGTCAACTCCGTACGCTCCATTCTCAAACTTTACCGCAGCGGGGTATATTTTTTCGTTTTTTTTTTTGCCGCATGTCACGCCGGCGACGAGTCAGTCTAACGCGAGTTGTCGCCGCGGTTCCAGCTGGCAGAGACAACCTGTCACTTTGAGGCGTCCTACAGGGAGCGTCTCCGCGTATAGCTGCCGTCCAACGGTGCACCTGTCTGCTCACCGCTCCCCACCGACACAAGGCTGCAGCTCCACTCGCTGCGCCGCCTGCGATTGGATTAGAACATCCGTCAGCGTGGAACTAGTCAGAAACAGATGGACATGACATTGTGCGATGATTCATTTGGATAAAGATTGTAATTTTGGATATATACGTATGTTGCGCACCGGGGCTGGAATAGTGAAGAAGAAGAAGACTGTTTCCATTGTTTATACATCAAAGCAGCATCGTGCCCGTTCTCTGTGAACATGCTTCAACAGAGTGAATATCCCTCGTACAGTGAAGGTCCTCTGGGGCCCACTTAAGATCTTTTGCTCTTCGCCTCAGCGTCCTGCTGTTCAGTATGTTTATTTCATGATCTTTTTCAAAGATACAACATCCATGGATCAGATCTTGGACTTAGACAAAGTCCATTTAAGCACCTCATCTGTGCGACTAGTTGAAAGTCCTTTCTTTCTTGGAGGATGAATTGATTACATTTTGTGAGATTGCTGTGTCCTCAAGTTTCCCTAAGGGACTGTCTGCATTTGTTTGACTTTTGAAAGGTTATGCAAAAAAACATAATTCACTCAATGCATGGATGGGATTGGGTGATTAGGCAGTCAAAAGGTCATTGTCTAATTGACCTTCAAAAAACCCAATGTTTACTGAATTGAATTAGATTCCTCCAACTAAAGGTCAAAGTCACAGTGACCTTGTTATTTGTCCAGCATGTCGGAGCCATGTGGAGGAAGTGTATTTTTGGAAATGGAACCACAGAGCAAAGATTGTTTTTACCCATTCTGACCTCATCCCCCCCCCCTTCTCTCTCTCTGCGCCCTGCTTAAACTTATGATAAGAATAATGAACTAATCTGTGTGGTGTGCAGTTATTAGAGATAAAAGAAAGGAGGGAATTACTGTCGGAGGTTCAATTTGCTTCATATTTGCGCTGTGTTGAGACACCAGGCAGAAGAGGTTACAAGAGACAGGGAGTTGTTTGACATTTACAGCTCCACTCTACTGGATCATGATGATGTATGAGGGGCAATAACTGCAGTACAAACAATCCATTAGCAAGTAAAAGTTCTGCTCGCTGTAATATTGATTTGGAATTTAAAACAGGATGTTGTCAGCGCAGATCAGCATGTGTAGGAGCAGCGCGTAGCTCTCTCTTACGTCCAACGCTCATCTTTTAAAGGTGCAGTGTGCAGGATTTCGTGCCATCCTACCTGGTGTATCTGCAGTATTCATCTACTGTGTTTGATTTGCTGCACTGCTGCGATGGCATTGCATTTCAGAGGTCTGTTAAAAGCACAGTGTATAGAAAAGTATAAGTAATTAAATGAAGATGCAAATGTAAAATCTCTCTTAAAGGTGCAATGTGGAAGATTACGGTTTTTCACATATTTACTGATGCATAATGACACCACAATGTATGACTTGCTTTTTACAAAACTCTAAAATGAGCCCTTTAATGTATATTTACATAAGGAGCGGGTCCACCGTATGGGGGTCAAAGTGCATGTACTCAACATCTTTTGAGCTGTAATGACAACCAAGGGCAACCATGGGTTCTCATGCATGCTTGAAAGGGAGGCGTGAGGTGATGGATACAGTATTCAACTTCACCAGTAGATGCCACCAAATCTAACACAATGCACCTTTAAATCTCGCATACTGGACTTTAAATATCTCTGCAGGAGCAATCAAAGTGCATGTTGTCATAAAGCAAAACAGCAGACTGCTGACGTCAGAAATGCAATTAAAATAAAAATCTCCTGCGGGAGGCTCCGAGCGAGTCATTCCTACCTTCCGGGGGGATTTGAATGTTTTCTGCCGTTTGAACACACTCCAACCTTTCTTCCGTTTATGTGCCGATGATGCCAAAAACCCGCAGCCTGCGAGTTTAGATGCCGTGCAAGTGGAACGACACGGCCAAGAGGTTGACGTCTGAGACAGAGACGTGGTGGAAGATGATGAGAAGACGTGCGAGACAATAGGGGGAGAAAGAAAGAGGGGGAGGGGGTGATTAGCTGGAGGGACAGACGAGATAAGGACAATGTAGTGTGCTAGGAATACTGAGACAGATGGCTGCAGGTGGAGGCTTCGTCCGAAACCCGGCAGAGGAAGTCGGAGGAAGCTGGCAGATGCAACCGGGTCCCGTGAGACTCCGGCAGAAATCTGTGTGAACGATCTGCCGCAGCTGTTCTGATAAAAGTGCTGTGTCACTGAAACCATAACCGTAGCATCCATTCATGGGGAGTTTTACCTAAACATTTACACCAGGAGGAAGAGGAGCAGTAATAATACGCTGTCAGAAAGGCCTGTAAACGCCTATATGTATCCTACTCTTAAAGGTGCAGTGTGTAAGACTCTATCTGTAGAACTATAACTATCACATCACCTCAATGATAGCCTTGCTTTCTACCTTACCCTAGAATGAGCCCTTTAATGCATATTTACATCAGGAGCGGGGCCACCCTATGGGGCCACCATTGTTTTGACAATAGATAGCCCAGATTTGAGTTTGAATGACAACCAAGGGTTACCATAGGTTCTCCTGCATACTGAAACACACCACCACCTGTAGATGTCAGCGAATCTAACACACAGCACCTTTAACAGGCCATTGTTTCTTTGATAGCCATAAACATGAAGTACGTCAGTCTTTTATTGTTAATGAGCTGCTGACCTCATGTACACTGGACTTGCAGGTGGAAACAGGAAGAAGATTGTCCGTATTGCTAGGAAATGAGAAGATGCAATGATGAAACTTGTCCTACAAATGTCTGTTTTCCCAAAGTTGTTGGACTAAAATAGGCCGAGTAGCGTTTCCCAAAATCCCTTGAAATGTAGACGTCCGGCGTGAATTAAAAAACCTGCATCAGACTAAAAATATGGTTAATTCGCTTTGATCTGATGCAGTTGTAGAAGTTCCATGTAACAGATTGTTACATAGCGATTGTCCCTCTCCTGGTCTGCAGCAGGTGATCAGTGTGTTAGTGGTCCCCCGGCGCCGCCGACCCAATCCCCAGCATTCTATTTAAATGACACTTCTAGGTTTTTCTCACTTTCAGCAGGAACAGGGAGCCGGGAACGTCGCACCCAGGCTGCAACACATTAAGGGCAACCTCGATATCTGCCGCTAATGGCAGCCGTCCCGAGATTCCCGGGGGAATTGTGTTCACTCCCGGCAGATAGCATGGACGCCGCTCCATCGGTGGACGCGCGACCTTTTGGAAAATTAGGTCAACAAGAGCCACACCGGGCCCGATGCGAGAAACCAAATAAGATGAGGTCATGGAAACTCTCTGGCCCCGCAGAGCTTTTTAAGCAGGGCACAATATACGCTTTGTTGTGACAGTTATCTCCATCCCAACACTAACAGAGTTTTGCTGGGCGGGATGAATCGCCGGCGTGCGTGTTTGTTTGACATTATGGAAGCTGCTTAAGTAACTCCTATTTTGGAGTAATGGCACTCGTTCGGTGGCCAAACCTCTGCCGCATCTATACGTTATGTAAAAAGGGCTCATCAAGCAGTTGGTTTATAGAAACATTCAGTGCATCATCTGTAAATCCTGAGTGATTCCCAACGACACGGGTTTCGTACTTGAGGGGGGACGCCACCTTTTTTGTCTTTTTCTTTTTTTTGTCAAGCGCCGGCACATTAGCGCCGCCACATAATCCCCATGTGATGCATTTCCTGCTACTTTCCGAAGTGCTTACTGGCAATCCACTTCTTCTCCTGACGAATTCGGAGCTTGATGGCCTCCCAGTAATTACAGTACTAATGATCATTTGTACTGCATGGCGGTGGGTGTAATTTGCCGCGTTCCCTCGGCGGCGACTAAGTTGTTTTATTTTTCGTCCTTCAGCAAATGGCTTTTTTCCCCCTCCTCTTCCGAGAGAGCGAGAGAGAGAACGGAGCCGTCGCTGCCCGCAGTGTTAAAACATTCAGAGGGAGTGTGTCACCGCAGAATTAGAGCTTTAAAAGTACATATTACGACCTCGGTGTATTTTCTTTGCTTCAACACCCCCCAGGTCCTGTACTTCATTATTTCTCTTTTGTGAACAGAAGTTGTGTTTACTTAGTTTTAAGAACAAAAAGCAGCTTAGTGGATATACTTTGGGATTTATGAGTGCCTCTCCATCAACAGGTGACTCAGCAGTCTAATCATTCTAGTGTCTTGTCTCCTGATCCATCGCCGCCGGCTGCAGCTTCCTGCAGCTTCCTGCGCTGCATGATGTTTCTCGACTGCGGATGTTGCAACACGATTGGTTTGCACTGTTGTTTTCCTGCTCACTGAAGACTCCGCCTCATCCTCCAAGTCTGAGACGACCCGCAGGGAGTCGAGCTGCAGAGCAGTAATCAATGGTGCACAAACTTTGGCGAGGTGGTGATCATGCCTCCAGCAGGCCAGCGTTTACCCAGTGGGAGATCTCACACCAGCCTGGACACGGCACATGAGAGGAATCCATGATTGTTACATGTAGCATGGATCCGTTACAGGAGAGTCAGAGGTGGGATGAAAGCGGCTCGCTGGTGCATGAGGCTCAAAGGAAGTGGGGTTTCACATGATGGAGCCCATCGGAGGTGCACGGGTCTGCCCCCCCTGATAAAGGAATGACTCAGCAAATAGACAGCTGGCCAATTATCGAGCTAACGAGGGATGATTAATCAGTATAGTTGTCGTTGGTGAACCTAAAAATTAATGTATCTGCTGATTGACAGATGTCAGATGTCTCATTGGAGGCAGATGGGAAGATATTTTGGTTCAGAAGGTGCAGTACCACTGTTTGACCACAGTATCTTCTTTTACCTTAAAGTTCCTCCGCACTAAACATATTCTATAGTTTTTCACATTTTTTGTACTTGTTTATTAAACAAGTATATTTCCTGTATAACGAAGCTTCCTCAACTACTTTTCAACAACAGAACCCCCTGCTGCATGGCCCCTGTAAATGTAGGGGTCCCTCTGTACTAAAATCGGATTAAAACATTCAACTAGAGATTTTGATTGTTAATTAGTTGAGTAGGTTTTGGAGAACATTAATACATTTGAATTATTCTTGCATTCCTCTTGTCCTATATTATCTTGATATTTAGCTTTGTGGTGCGGAAAACAAGACAGGCCTGCTACTCGCGCATGTTGCCTTGTTCAAATGTTAAAATTCTGAGCGTGTTTTTGTTATTGACAGTCTGCTTGATGGGATGTTGTGCAGCGTAGTTCCACCCCACATTCTATGCCCCAGTCTCCTCATGCCCTGTAACGACGGCAGTCAGTGGACCGTTGAGGTTTGGCGTTTGAGTCGTGACATAAAATAGCCGCCACACGACAGTAAAGCAGCTCTCTTCTTCCCCTCTCCTGAATCACAGCTCAGGGCTACTTCTGCCACATTATTAGCTGGCCCAACTTAAGGTGGCCTTGGTGAATTCGCCACGGTGTGCTCTCTCTCGCTCTCTCTCTCTCTCTCTCTCTCTCGCTCTCTGGCTCTCTCTCTCTCTCTCTTGCCCTTATCAATGATTTAGTGTGTGGGTATTAATGTTCACACATCCAGACCCTCGCTTGCTTCAGGTTTTGCAGGGAGAGGAACAGAAAAAACCAAGGACTTTACAAGGGGAGAGAAGTGGTCTGAAAGGGGTGGGGGCGGGGGGGGGGGGGGGGGGCTTGGAGGGGGAGCAGTGGTCTCTTCTGGCTTTCATCATCTTGTTAACCCCCCCCCCCCCCGTCGGCTCTGCTCAGCCTCACGCTCACCGCTCCAGAGAGAGATTGAAAAGAAGGCCGTTTGGCTCGTGCTCACACACATTTACATAACTCACTCCCATACGATTACCGTATTCGTTCAGTCAAATCTTTCAAAGTTGCAGTATTTTAAACAAATCTGCGGAGAAGGAGACAGGCAGCAGATCAAGATCGATGCCCCAGAAAATCCGTTTTTCATACAAACCCGGAGATTTGCATCTGATTCCTCCATGTTCTGCATAGGGTGAGGGTTAGGCCTGGCCTGAGAATGAAAATCAGAGGACAGGATTGTCTGTGTCAGCTCACTGTTTGTTTACTTCTATTGTCAATCTCATTTTCAGATCATCTTCATTTAGTTTGATTCTTGATGAGACGCGTGCTCTTTTTTTTAAAAACACAGACTAATGTATTTATGACTGTTGTGATATCACCACCTTGTGTTACAAACTGTACTTGCCTATCTATTTGCTCTCTCTCTCTCTCTATCCCTCTCTCTATCTCTCTATCAATCTCATTCTATTGCTTTCTGTATCTGCAGCTCTATCTCGTGACTCATTCTCTCTATCACCTTCTATTGCTCTCTCTATCGATCGCGCTATCAATTTCTTTAACTCTCTGCGTCTCTCCACCACTCTCTTTATTCATCGCTCCATCTCTGTTTATCCCTCCATCTTCTTCTCCCTCTCTTTATTGTTATATATCAATATCTGTTGAAAAGCTGTCTATAAATCTCTCTATTGATCTGTTGTTCAATTTCTCCCTCCCTCCCCAACCTGAACCTCTCTATTTCTATCTCTATCACTCTACCACTTTCTATTGTTCCACTTCTCTGTTTATCACTTGTGTATGTGTCTTTATCAATGGATCCCCTGCTCTGTCTTTCCATTCCTCTCAACCTCTCCCTTTGCCAACTCATCAGACGGAAACACCATCATTTAAATCCCATTTCCACCTCCCTCCCCGAGTGACACACTCCGGCCCGCTCTAATCAGTCATGATGATGTGTGTGTGTTTGGCGTGACATCACATCGACAGACCCGGCCGGCGCGGGCCGTGGTAAATACAGCCGGAGTGACAGTTTCCAGATCTCTTGTTGTTTTTGCCGCTTGTGAGAACAAATGCCCGAGCGCTCGCTCCATCACGCTGAGTGATGAGGTTGAGGTGGAGCGGAAGAAGTTCATTACTGTCCCTGGGCCTGATGGCTCCGTCGGTACAGTGTGATTTCCTCCTCCTTTCCTCGTTTCTCATTCCCCCTGCTCTCGCAGGCCCTCAGCCTTGACGCAAAGGCAGCAACGAAGTTGATGAGGGTTCTAAATTCAATGTGCCAGAATTGAGTCAGCCACACGAGGAGCGGGGTTCCCTCTCTATGGAGGCCGCCATGTTTTTGCAGTAGTAAAAGTGCTGGTATTAAACATCTTTTGAGTTTTAATGACAACTTCACCTCTAGAGGTCACCGAATCTTACACACTGAAGCTTTCAAATGTAATCTATACGAAAGAAAACATTCATCTTGGAAGCAGAGGCTTATCCGGCGTCGCAAGCCGTATCTATCTGCCGACACGTGACTGCACTTGCGTGCAAAGCGTCGCTATCAGCGTCTTGTTGGAGAGCCTCCATCGACCCGAGTCGCCTCAGCCTGATACCTTAGCTTTGATAAAACACCTCTCCTTTCCCCTCCTCTCCTCTGACTGGTCACGATGGAGATATAAACCGTGGCACACAGTCCTCAGCAGGAAGGAGGCGCCATCGCGTTTTCGGGGGCAAGCTGTGGTGTCTTATCCCATCAGGAGATCTATAATGAAAGTGATTAGATCCATTCCCCTCTAACGACCCGGTCGATACGAGGAGCTCCGCCTCGTCCTAATGAGGACGAGGGAGGACGGGACATGGTGTGAGTATATTATGGTCTGTAAAGTAGTAGTAGGAGGAGGAGGAGGTGTCGTATACGTTTCCCTGCGGCGTCCGGTGAAAGCACTAACATGATGTCATAAGCAATTCATGGCCGCTTTTAGTTATGGAGCGGGCTCTTATCTGCGGCGACACCCTGCCTTGTCACAGCGACTGCTAACCTCATGTCGCAGCCAGGTGCAAGTGACCGTACCAGCACCTCAAAACAGCTGACAGACTCATCCAGCACCTGGTTGGGGATGATGAGTGTGTTATCAGTGTGTGAAGGCGGGTTCTCCGAGGAAAGCTCAGATAAGCTTTGATATATGTCTCAGAGAGTCACTGCAGCAGAACCAACGTCTGGCTATTCAGTGCCATTGTTTGTCGAGATGAGCTGCATCCTACCCGGTTTATCTGCAATGATGATGATACAGCGAATGCTATTCTAAAATGACACTGAAGTTGTTTTAGGATTTTCACATGTGGGCGTCATTTAATGTGGATGAAAAAACACATTATTTATTTATACATGATTTATTATTCAGCGATTTCGGGGGTCTGTTTATTTCAAAATAAAAGCGCCACGTGAAATCATTCTGGAAATCAACTGGTGGTAATTTGGACTTAATGTCAGAAGAGTTCATATCAACATAGCAATGGACAAAACATATTGAAATCGTTCATAATTGAAGTTCGCTTCTTTTCAAAATAAAATTCAACTTATTGTGAAGCTGCAATGTAACGAACACTGTGCTCTTATTTTGAAGACAAAGTAATTCTATATAAGAAGATTGTATCTGCACTGTGTGTGTATGCCCGATGTGTTGTCACAGTTTCATTTATTTATTAGTAGCACTGCACTATGGAGTTACCAGTGTAGGGGATGAAATGCCTTGTTATGTAAGATATGCAATCCACATACTGTACATATGATGAGACAAGCTGTTGTCTCTCCGCTCAGTGAGTCTTGTTCCGCAGTGACAAACGATCGTCTATCACCGCTTATTGATTCTTCACCGGTGCGCATAGTGTGTGAAGCTCAGACAGGATCCAATAAGAACCCATTTAGCTCTGATGTGAGTGCAGCCTTCACATCTCATCTGCAGAGGATTGGGGAGGCCGCACACCGCGCCTCTGCAGTCACGGAGGTCAATTTTTATTGTTGTTGTGGTTGTGGATGCTGTTGTTTTTTTTCTTCTTCCCTCTCCAACCAAATGTAATTAACAAATGGGCTAACCTTTCTCCTGATGACAGCGTCTGTTCGCTTTATGAAGGTTGCTATAGGAACCATTTGGCCACATGACTTCTACAGACCTGTAGCGCAATTCATGCACAATCCAGACTCTGGACTGCTTTAAGGTCATAGTATATTGGAAACGAGGTCGGGTCAGGTGCAATCAGCTATTGCACATGAACAAATATTCCCTTTAACTCTATCAGAATGTTATTTGAAAATATGTGTTTAAAATGTCCGATTACGTGCATCAGATCGTTAAAAGCTCTGATTTATGAGGTTGCACACCGTTGGTAAACTCAGTTCATTCCAGTCATTTACGGCAAAGTGCATAAAAACCTGACTGCGGCATCCGATCCAGGTTTTTACTGCTGTCGTTGTTGAAGCACATCCTAAAAATCCATTTTTTAAAATGTTTTAGTTATTTCCATATCATCTCCGTTTGTCCTCGTCCGCCGCTCCATCTCTCGCTGTCGTTGTGCGTGTTTGGCAACGGTGCACCACATTACCACCTTCTTTTTTCGGGAGGCTCATAAAGCTGTGTATTCAGTCAGCAGCTCCGGGCAGGGAGCCCAGACATAACTGTTCAATGTGAAATTAAATGCATCACACTGAAATGCCACTTTATTTCCAGCACTGTGCTCTCGCTGCTGCTGCTGCTGCTGCTGCTGCTGCTGCTGCTGCTGCTGCTGCTGCTGCTGCAGTGGAAATGTTAACGCAGGACGTCCGTGAGGATTTACCCGTATATACAAACTAGTAAACAGGAGCGATGCTGCGATTAGATCCTCCTCCCCCCGGCTTTCTGTCGACTCAGCAAAGTGTTGCAGTGTGATGACTCAGTGATGAGCTTGATTTTACTGCAAGTAAATGCTGTACTCTTTGATCGTTTAAAAGAAGCTCATTTGCATTTAGTCCTTTGTGGTTATGCCTTTGTGGTTTGTGGAGCAAAGGTGGAGGGGAATGATTTCTAACCTTATGGGAGATTAAGTGTGCAATTGATTATGTTAAAATTGATTATATATGGTTCATTTGGCTGAGTGTTGTTAGAACATTTTGTGTTCATCCTCCCTGGTTTGTCCAGAAGGCCATGAAATGAAAACAAATTGCTGATCAGAAAATTATTCTTTGAATTCTGTGTAAGTAATACTATGAGGAAAAAACATAGAATCAAATAAGATCATCAAAACACATTGCTTGAAAAGTATTCACTAGGCTGCAGTACCTAACTTCATCTCTTGGCATCATACAACCTTTTACACTGAACCTTTAATTTGTAGAGATGGTACTTTCTGATGCGCATGGTTTTCTTACTTTGAAGTCCACTCCCTCGGCTCCGCGGTCTTTGCTGATGGCATGTTGGCGTTTGTGTTGTTTACTGCTCAGCTGTTGCTGAATCCTGCAGAAAGGCTTAATCTGTGTGCAAGCTGTTGTTCAGTGATTCATTCAGGTACCTGAAGACTGGCGGCCTGCAGTTACTGCACCTGCAGGGTTTGAAGAGGCCGACTGTTTTTTGTGATCGAGATTTGTTGTTTTGTGCGTCAGTGGGGGGAAAGTAAGAGTTGAATCATCTTCAGTCGTCCTTCATGTCTTTTTAACGAGTTTACAAAAAATGTACTTAGAAAGATGAGCCAGTCTTATCAATATGAAACACAATAATAATTCCTGAATCACCAATAACTTATATTTATTAATTCTGTCAGTGGGTATGTGAGTGGATTGAAGGCTGTTGCATTACATGTTCTGTCCTCTGGGGGCATAACCCTGACTTGATGTCTCCCTCAAAGGTTGGCTGATATGATCAGTTAATGAGTGTCCTTTTTGGACTTTCTGCTTGTTATCGATAACAAAGTTAGAGGAACAGTGCTCAGGATGCCATGCCATCTATTTGTGAAGTTTCATATTGCAGCTTATAAGCCATTACCATTATCCTGTCAACTTTAAAGAGAATTATTTTCTCATTTGTTGGCTATTGTAGTAACATAGAGGTGCAACATGGCCGCCAGCTTGAAGGACATTCTGAGGGCACATCCCTCCGCCAACACCACAGCAGTGTTTCTCATTAATTATCAACACTGTGCTCACCCACCACACTCTAATCCCCCCTGCCACAGATGCATAATCAATCAGAAATGATGCACTGGACAGCTGTTTGGCATGTACTCCCTTCATCCGTAAAGTCCTTACCATCCACACAGACCGACAGATTCCATTGTTTCAGCCGCAGACGAGCACGTCAGTCCAGGCTTTTAGCCACCTGTATGCTGCCGCACTTGAGGGTGCCCCCTGCAGGCTTGCATGTGCGTGCGTCCTACCCACATTGAGTAAATTGAATATCGTTGAAGATGAAAATTCCCTGTATCTGACTGACTGACTAACCCCGCCTCCTTCCAGGACCTTTGTCTGGATATCGTCAGCAGCCTGCGATGCCAGCACGTCGAGCAGTCATCAAACACGCTGAAGCACACTTGGCTACAGATGGGCGCTTTATGGATGGTGGCTCAAGCTCTTGATGTTCAATTTAGTGGCCACTTTACCCGTCCCGCTGACCCACCCTGATGGAGATGTATCATGCCCTCTCACTTGAAAGATTCCTCCAATGGGTTTACATTTGTCTCACCCCCCCGAATGCGCTTTGTGTGACAGCAAGATCTCGATCGCTATCTCGTAGCCATGTGTTTCACGGCGGGCCGTTTTTACGGCTGCTTGACATGCGTAAATCTCGCAGGAGACGTCTTGGCTTGTAAATCGTGACTCCCTGTATTTGACGACACGCTCCTCTCTGCAGTTTTCCGGATGAACAAGCTGCTTCAACTGAGAGTATGGGGGGGGGGGGGGGGGGGTGGAAACGTGGGGGGGGGGGGGGGGGGGTTGGTAATGGTGGCTCTCAGCCCCGCGGCACCCGCAACTCATTGTTTTCAAGATGGATCAATATATCTGTCAAGTTCTCCCTGAGTGGAGCCTGTTTTTTCCTGTTACCCTCGTCATCGCTCCAGGGCTCTACCCAAAAAGCTCCTGTTCATGTCAAAGTCTGGAGAGGTCGTGGAAGGAAATGCTGCCGCGGCAAAAAAAAGATTTGAAGAAATTGTGTAAGGAACAATTGTGCTTAAAGGACTAATGTGTATCATGTAGTGTGGTTTGTATTGGTTATCATTATAACCCAAAAGATGGTTAGTTTGTCCATTTTTTAGCTTCTGTACAAAAAAAACATGGCCACTTCTGTAGAGAGAACCTGCTCATAGCAACAACACTTCATGTGTTCCCTAAATTTTACATTGATTAGAAACAACAATGCATTTTATGCTCCATTTTTGCCCGTAAATCAATTTCACCTTCATTTTGCACACTGGATCATTTGTTTCCTGTAATCACTGCATGTAAAATGAAATAGGTTTTGGTATTTTGTGGTGCACAGCTCTGTTTTTAGCTGCCCCCCTCTCGCTGGATGTGAGCGTAGGTGAAGCCAGTTCACACTTCATCCAGTCTGGTCCACTCAAGGGTTCTTTACAACAGAGTGTCTCGCCACATCATCGTGCATCATGGCTACAAGTGCAGTGCACGATAGTTTCATGCTCAGCTACTACTGCCTGTGTTACAGAGAGTATTAGTTCAGATATGACAATGTAGATGAGTAAGCTGTATGTTTTCTTCTGTGTGTATGAACGTTGTCTCCAGAGGTTTCTATGGGGCAGAGTGTGGATTGACAATTTTGCGTTCATCCTACCTGGTTAACTTTTGTGAAGAAGAAAAAGATGCATGTCAGAGAACATGCAAAGTGGAACTGCATATATTATTTTTATCATGCATGTTGCATTTACTGGCCCTACTTAAAGGTACAAGTGTGTAATATTCACCTCACCCTCGCCATTCGGAGCATGCAGGAGAACCTATGGTAGACTTCAGTTAATTGTCATTAAAACTCAAAAGTGTTTAGTGTGTCCACTTTTACTTCTGTTAAAACATGGTGGCCCCCGTAGCGAGGACCCACTCCTCATGTAAATGTTGGGCTCATTTAAGGATAATGGAATAGAAACACATTTTGGTGATTTTAAATTCATGAAATGTCGGTATGTAATTCTTTTGTCGTAGTTATAGTAATAAGTGACAAAAATGACCAAAATGTTACGCACTGCACCTTTTAAGGAGATGATCGCCATGCTTATGAATAGACCAGACAATTGTAGCAGCCTTATGCACATATTGACCATATACACCAGAGAGTATATTAATAATAGCTTTTTGCGATACCACTGTATTTGTAGTTGCCATCTATTTGAAAGATCTGCAGCCCCTCTGACCTTTTCAAACACAGCATGACCCCTCTCTGCATGTCCCACCTTAAACACTGCTCTGACCTCCTTGCTTCTTTTCAGCCTTGACCACACTCGTCAAGGTAAACAGGGCCCATGTGGAGTGTTTCCTGACTGTATATGGACTTGGAATGTGGCTTTTTGCCCCCCCGCCCCCACGTCACACCCGTGCTCCACGCAGGTCTCCGAGTTGCTAGTAACCGGCGATACCATGTGCCCGATGTTGATTTGGTCAGTGTCCATCCGCTCAACTGAGCACCGCGCCATCTGTTCACCTCAGAGGTAGCGAGGTGACGGCCCCTCATTTAACTCATCCCCGTCGCCATGGACTCTCAGGCTCCCCCAGTGCAGGCGCCCTGCACCGAGGCCGCAGGGAGTCGGAGGGGCGCGTTTTGTTTATCGGAAACATGAGCAGAAATGGAAACAGGGGTCTAAGTGACGGGCGATGGAGTCGCACAGATGTGAAGCGTCCTCCGGAGGGGCTCTGCGAGTGGGTGGCGGAGAACTTAATGCAAGTGTACAAGCATGTAGGCTCTCACTCTGCAGCTCACAGGGGGATTGTATCCTGATACAGTCTGTGGCAACAACTGCAGCCTTGAAGAAAGATTTGTGGTGACGATGGATGAAGATGCTTGTAGTTGTTTGGCTGCTGGTGCACGATGTCACCGATGATTCAAAGGCTATATGGACCAAACTTTACTTTCACAAATCAGCTTTACTTGGTTTAGTTCAGGATTCGGAATTTGCAACATTGTACTTATCACTTAAAGTTAAAGTATTTGCACATGTATGTATAGCAAACGTTATGTATTTCCTGATTGTTGATTTACATAGAATCGTGTTTCTAATTTTTGTTGCAATCAAACACATCTTTTCCAAACTCTTTCCAAGCACCATGTTCTTTTGAAAGTGTCTGGTCCTCCCTCCTGTGTCTATGAAACCAGGTCCGCTCACAAAGGCACTGCTCCGCCCCCACAGGTGCCTTGTAAATTATTCACCTCATTGAGAGTCGTCTGTGCCGCTGCGACGCAGGAGGACGTTTTTCCCACCACACGTCAAGTCCTTGAAATCTTTATTCTACCACTTAGCCAACTTTTTCTTTTTTTCATTCCTGCCCGTTGAACAATCCCCTCACCGCTCTTTCCCGTCTACCATATATGTGAGTGCGTGAGTGTGTGTGTGCTGACAAGAACTCCAAGGTCAGAGTCTGCAGGATTTCACCAAAATAGACCTGCCTCTCCGCCGACTGACCTGTAGAAGTCGGGCTCTTTTCAGAGCCGATGATATGAAAGCCCAATCTCCTTTTCATACCGTTCATGCCTCTCAGCTGTCAGTCTGACGGTTCTGTAATAGCGCGGGTAGAATAACTGCCTGTCGGTGTTTCCCCGGCAAATCGACTGCGTCCAAAACGTATGGAAGGTTGGAGTTGATGACGGGCTCCTGGGACGTGACGCCCTGGCAGAGATAGATGAGCGCAGTCGGGGCCGCAGCTCCGGCTAATTAGCCCGGAGGATGATGCGCCGGGCCCTCGGCCACGGTGTCATCGCAAGATACCGAGCGACGCCTGTCAGTCTTTATTAACGCCGACCTTGCAGTTTCGTCGGAGGGGCTCTCGCCGCTCGCTCTCCCGCGCCACTTGTGCCACTTTACTCTTTTAACACAGGTCATTATGGTCCCAGCGTTCAATTACCCACCAGCGTTAATGTTGTCATTCCCCATTCATTGACACTTTACCCTTAATTCTCCTCCTCCTCCTTTTGTGTGTGTGTGCTTTCCATCCCTCCTCCTCCTCCTCCTCATCTCGGGCCAATCAGGCCACGCCTCCATGGCAACCGTCAGCGAGGGTAAAACATCCACAGATGGTGCTGAGTAGAGTGAGCAGCAGGCGCACTACGAGATCAAGTGTGGGAGTGCGCTAGTGTTTGCTTGTGTGTCTCGGAGAGGCAGAGGCAGGGGGAGAGGCTCGCACGCCAGATTCGCAGCTGAAGACGGGATCTGTAGTAAGAGGAAGAGGAGGAAGAGGAGGGTGAATGCGCTGAGGGATTGCGGGAAAAGTCCTGAAGAAGAGTTGGGGAGGACCACTTCTGCTGGACTTCAGTCCCATGCTGTCACAGGAGAGGAGAAGAGGACACTCGCAGGGGTTTTCCCCTCTTTTTTTTTTTAAATAAATAAAAGCCACCTCTGGATTTGCACCACCACCTGTCCGAGCACCCGCCTCCCCTCCCCCCCTCCCTCCACCCTCCCTGCTCCCCCTCCTCGTCTTCTCCCTTAAGGAGCAAAGATGAGCTGCAGGAAAAGGTGCAAGCGGGAGATCTTCAAGTTCGCACAGTACCTGTTCAGACTCATCACCGGCACGCTCAACAACGGTAAGGCTTCCCCCGGTCCCACTCTGACTTTTCTCTCCAGTCTCGTAAATCTCCCGAGCTTTTCTCTCTCATCGTTCCTCCGGGGAGTTGAAGTTTGTTCGTGTTTGGATAGAACCTGCGGAGGATTGAGACTCGGTGAACACGTGCAGAATACTTAGCTGGGGATTTGAGTGTGCGTACGTGTGTCGGTGTGAAGTGACACCAGGACTCGCATGTGTGCAGAATCACTACAGTGGAAGACGGAGAACTTCCCCCGCAGTGTGGAAGATGCTTTGCTTTCCCTATGGGTTGCAGTAAGTTCGTTTTTTTTATAGCAGAGTAGGCGTTTTTATAAGTGGTATTTCTCCAGTGATGATGTCACAACTCGTCAAACCTGATGAGACACAGTGTGAGTTTTGCAAGCTAATAACTGATGGTCTATTTGTGCATAATTAAATGTATAAGATAGACAACATAATCCCAGTGAGGGCTGTTTGCACCGTGCTTCATCTATACATTGACATCACTTTATATTATACAGTGCTGCATAATGTAATAATAATGGACTTTGCAGCGCATCTATAATTAATCCTTGGTTAATCTGCATAAGCTGGTGGTGTTGCCATCATTATTAATTGGGTTTGTTGACACAGTACGACAGAGACGGCAACATTCCCTGTAATATGGTCTATATATAATTTATTTCGAAGTTGTGCCTTGAGTGCAGCAGGAGGCAGAGATGCATAAAAAAACACATTTCCCTATTGATCATCATGTCATTCTCTGATTGAATGGTGATGTCATGATCAGTGCTAACCCTGATAATCCCGAGTGTGTTTATATACACATTTGTTTCATAATCTATATGTTATTTATATCTAACCTATGGTCAGAGATACTATGAAAAGTGCATTTTGACCTGTGCATGATTTGACAGTGACATAATCTCTATAATAATCCATTTATTTTATAATCTATTCCAAAAAGCCAAAAGCCAATCCTAAAGGTCCATGGCATGCAGAGATACATTGACATTTTTGCTGATGCATGATGTCATTATCTGACTTCATGACATAACCCCTATAATATGATGACTAAGTAGTTTCCCTTAAGCATGCACAGTGTCATCTCCTGACATCCACATGACCTCGAAACCCTGATCACATGGCCTCATGTAATTGGACAAAAAAATCTGATCAGTAATAACTTTATCTCTGACTCCGCACCTCTAAGATTTGCAGAGATATGCTGGAAAAGTCGTGATGACCTCCAAAATATATTCCCATCAAGTTTTTATAGACAAACACAGACACACACACACACACACACACACACACACACACACACACACACAGACGAGGATAAAAAAACAACAATATCTTGCTTCTGGCTATCCCAACGCACAAGGTAATGATGTGGAGCTATATGCTGATTCAAAATCCTCCAGAACTACCTCGCCGCAATACACACACACACACACACACACACACACACAGCAACCAACCTGTGCCATGCCTCCAATAGGGACTGTTTTCCCTTTAGTTCCATGTGCCCACACCCAGAGCTTTGTCTAATAACACAGATAGTGAATCAAAGGGTTTAACGAGATTAAAGGTGGATTAAAGTGGATTACCGACAGATTACTTCACGAGGGGGCTCAATGGGGGGATAAGGGTTACGAGCAGAGCCTGATACTCGGGCCTCCTACGCGTCAAACTGGCATCATTTCCATATGTCAGGCAGGCTGCGCTGTGATGCTTTAGTCTGGTCCCCGTGTGGCTTGTTTATCCTGGTGAGGCGCCTCAGTGATGCAACCACACAACCGCACATCCACACTCCGACACTCCGTCTGCCAGAGGAGGATGTTGATTATCACGCAGCGTGAGCGAGATTGGCGTTAAGCCCCAGAGAGAAGCGCTGCACGAGCATGCTAATGAATTCCGACGTACTTGGAAACATGTACAGTACGTTATTCTGACTACATAAGCATGTTCACATTCTGTAAAGGGCAGTGGAAGGATCATCCCGATAATGTCAAACATGCAGCAGTGGCCTACTTTTCCTTCACCGTCTCCTTGACCTCAGACATGCGGAGGGAGCGAGCGGGGCGGATGGGAGGCGGCTAAAGAAGTCACTGCCCTTTTAAAGGTGCATGGATTCAGCTCAGCCATCATCCCGGCAAATATACGCTCCTGGGAGCCTCCATCTCCAATATCTGCCAGCGGAAGGAAGTATACTCTGTGTTTCCATAGCAACGGTTTAGTTCGTTGGGGTCACAATGCAGTTCCCACATGACGATAACACGATCAGCGTCTACTCAGTGGTCCTTAAGTGCCTTTAAAATGATGATTGATATGAAAAGTTGTGGAGTTATAGCCTTTATTTATTATTCATTTCTTTTATGAAAGAGTGATCTTTAATGGCCGCCTCGGTCCCCATTAATTATTGATCACGGTAAATACATGGCCGAACATATTTCCCCTTGGACCCCACGCTCGATTACTGCACATGTGCTGAGGTGGAGGAACAGAGTCTTTATTATTGACTACGTTGTTTGAGGAATACTGGTTTGAATTTCCGATGAAAATAATGCAGGGCAAAACCATTTGATTTGGAGCAGTTTCTGCTGAGTGGTGATTGCGTTGCCATCCCATCATTGTGAACGCGATATCTCAAAATCGCCTTGAGGGGTTTCTTTTAAATTTGGCACATGTGTTAACGTGCACTTACTAATGAACTGATTCGATTTCGGTGTTCACACACCAAAGCAAGGTTCCTTTAGCCTCATCTCTGCCCTACCTTGAGGGAATGTACATTATTCATTTGATGTGACCCCTACACGAACAGGGAGCTGGGTTTTTTTCGATGGAAACTGTATTGGTCGGCATGCGACCACAGTGCAGTATTTCTTGCATGAAACCTTTGACCCTACAAAGATGCATTGTGTAGGATTCAGTGACATCTAGTGGTGAAGCTGCATGAATCAAAAATGTCACTTCTTCATTCTCTCCAGTTTAGATGGCTCTCTCCACAGCAGGCAGTTTGACTTGTTAAGCCCAGGTGTAACTGAAAACATCAGTCGTTATGACTCAGCATGTAAAGTGAATGAGCCCATTGGACCTCTACCATCAGTCCATTCCTATTGATCCCTGTGCTCTTCTTGCCGTGTCATGTTATAATGGCAGAAAATGCCTCACTTAAGTTGCTGTTTGTTCCAGATGTAATCAAATCCCCTCCAGATGTTTCCGAAACATTGAAGTAATGCGTCACAGTTAGGTGGAGACATAGACCTTTGACCTCGTCCGTCCAACTGCTAAATTTGAAGGAACTGCCTCGAGCTGCTCCCGAGATCACCGCCACGTGACATCTGGACAAATGGACCCCGCGAAAACATCTCGTCTGCGGGCGCCACCGCTGTCACCGGCACAAAGGCGTAATTATAAAACCCATTACCAATCGTTCATTTGACAATTTCCACTCCAGTGGATCCATTTCTCCACCAACACATTATATCAACTTATCTCACGCCACCCAGATTAATGTAAATTGACCAGAGTGGAGCTTTTTTCTTCTTTTTTTAGGTGACCGGGGGGAAAGAGAGTGATGGATGGAGTCGGTTAGCAGACCATGTGATTTTAATTGAGATGTTCATCGTGGTAGAACGGCCGCACAGTGGCTGCTTCATTGATCACTTAGTCCCTAAGACTAGTACAGATGCAGCGCGTAGGTGGAGGATAATGCGTATGATGTAACACAGCAGGCCTGGACGGGACCATACACATATGATGTACTATAATGGATCTATAGACGAGTGGCGCTGTGTTTTAAAGGGCCAATTTGGCATCGTCATGCTAATGCGTCATCACTAGTCATGACATACACCTCATAAAGGAGTTAATCTGATGCGACAGCAGTGGTGTATTGATCTAAACCGATTTACTGACCTAGCGCAGCTTTTCCACAGACACATGGGAAATCTTAAACCCCTATCTGTATTCATGCTAACGCTGCCACAGGCTCAGTTAAGCCTTGAATTGTTCTTGGGGGGACGAATTGCTGACACACGGGCCTCGAGGTCACAACGGCCATTTCAGCATGTTAGTGAATACAGTGAATGCTTATCTTTTTGGTTTCAATATATATATATATATATATATATATATAAAGATGCCTGCTCCCTCAGAGTGAAGCCAAATCTTAAAGGTCCTCTACTGGCTGACTGCAGTATTCGTGATGTCATCCCATGTAGTTTATCGACAGTATCAGTCTTAAATCCCGACTCCTTCGCGTTATTGGTGGGACATGACCCATGATAAAAATTCAACATCTAAAAGAGGATCCTTGTCCTTTTGGGTAGTTTTTGTCATAATTGTGAATATTTAAGTGTTTATTTTTTCACATTGGCAATTTGTTGCCATAAACGGAACTAAAAGTCATGATTGACAGGTGAGATTGACTTACATTTGGTTTTAAGGTTAGGATACTATGTCATAATGCATCTGTGGAGTGTGTATTTGCATTTTGTGCAGAGAATCGTGAATTCAGAGGGGGATACACAGCTTGAGGTTTAGTCACAACTACACCTTGTTAAACGCACGCAGAGCCAATGGACGAGCAATGGGAAGCTACACTTACAATCAAAAGCCATTGTAATATCTGCAAAAGCCACAATGAACCTCAGGAAACACTTGTTAAAACACTGTGTATCCATCATGCTCATTTAGACGTCCTGCAGCTCCGTCATCCACCCCCCTCCTCTCCAAAGACACATTTTCAATGCCCGTTACCAACCCGTTACTACCCTTCTCTGTGCCTTTAAGCACGTCTCAATTCGGTCTCTCTCCAGCTTGAATTGTGCTGCAGTGCAACTCTTAAATCCACCATTTGCTCCCCAAACCCCCGCCGGACTCTTTTCCTGCCCTCTTCCTCACAGTTGGTTTCCTTCCCTGATAGTTGATCTGACAGACTTCTCAACTTTAGCACTTTTCTTCTTCCTCTGCATCAGAACTGGCTCAAAAGCTGCTCTCTCATTCCAAGCATATGGCTCAACTTCGCCGCACGTCGACTCAACCTCTGATGAACCTATATATTTCATGCAGCATTTATCGATTTTGCATGAATTAGGAATTAGACTCGACTCATCAATGCAGGTATTTCAAGGCACATTTGTTTGTGTTCTTCATAGTGGAACAATGTCTCAAGGATTGCCAGCTTTCAAATGACTATCGTGTTTGATGCCGCAGGAAATGCTGACTCAGCATTTTCTCCGCACTGTTTTTATTGCTCACTCAGCCAAATGGGATTCTGTTGTGGTTTGCTCCTGTACTTCGTTGCAGTCTGTTTGCTGCACCGTGCCACTCTGCAGTGTGTACTTACTGAGCGGGGCTGGGGGGTGGGGGGCAGGGGAGGGGGATGACACGACCGGTGACATGAGGACCCGTCTTTGTTTCCCTCTCTGTGGTTTCCTGATGGCAACTGGCAGGTCATGTTCCACCCTGTCCCCTGAGGACACAACGTCCAAAGCCCCATAATCCCTGACCAAACACTGAATATTTGATACACACGGGCAGGTTCACCTGCGTCTGTGTGACGGCGTCCCCAAGTCTGAGCGGCAACAGATCTGCCACGGTGTAGATGGAGTGACGTGGTGATGTGGTGTATTTTTGATGAAGTCTGCGTAGGTCCAACGCGATACCAGGCTGGGATGGAGACGGTATCCTCTTTTAATGCCTGTTCGGCAGCTGCCTCGGGGCTCCTGTGAATCACGGCGTGAATCCGTCTGCAGCCCATCCCTTCACGTTTGGACAGGTACGGCAACAACAGATGGCTGGACCGTGTTGCATAATGTTTCCTCTTCACACCCAGTGAACTGACACGGCATCTGTTTGACTCACCTGACACATACAGTACACACACATGATGCAACTTTAGAAAACCTTGGAATTATTTATGATTATATGTACCAGAAGTAAGAAGAAGGTTTCCTCTGGATTTCTTAGAATTTAGAAAAATGTAAATCAAAAGTTGAAAAATGTGATGGTTTAATAATGCTGAGTTCTTCATATATGCGGCTTCTTGCCTTTAAGGTGTTAAAGGTGCTAATGTGCATATATTGAGTTTGGCCTGTATACATGCATAAAATATATTAGTCAAAGGAATTTAGAGTGCATCTATATGTTACTTTTAGGTTTAAAGTTTGCAAAAGTCCTGTATGTTGCATCTGGTCTCTAAGGTGCAGACGTGCATATTTTGAAATAGGTCTTAAAGGTACAGTATGTATAGGTATTCAATGCCTCGATCTTTAAGGATGACACAGTACACCTATTTGCCTTATTTGTGTTTAAACATACACATACATGCACATATTGGGTCTAAATAAGATAAAGTAGAGATGTGTGTCGCAGCAGAAGGGAAACAGATATGTGAGAGAAAATGAATGAGGATCCATATTGAGTTGGTCACGTCTAACACAGCCAGACTCGGAGCGACTGTACAGGATGTCGTATCGATCCGACGCGTATCGGTGTCATGCGGTAACTGCTCCCAGTTAACCTCAAATGACGACCTTTCACCGTGACCCCTTTCCCAAGGTTCACCGCCTCCTGGGGAGAGCAGGAACCGGACACTCCGCCGTGATACCTGTAAACTTATCAGGTTTCGCCACAGGCTCAGTTTAATGTCTTTGTTTCACAGTGTCCCAGCTTTCTTCTTCCCTCACCAGTCTCTGGCTTCTGCTGCTGTTGTCGCTTCCCAAAAGCTTCCCACAGCAGCACAGATTCCTTTGCGTCAGTGGGCCGACACAAGCAGAGCTTGGAGACGAGCCGGGGGACGGCCCGTCGGTGGCTTTTTTCTAAAGTGCCGCCACACAATGTGTTAGTCAAAGGAGAAGGAGGCGAGAGTGGTGCTCAGTGTAGTGGAAAATAAATGTCACCATCTCGTTCAGCCCGTGACTCTTTGTTAAATCCGCGGTGGAAATGTTAGGCGACCTCTCTGGTGTAGAGGTCAGGACGACTCGACCGGTCGCGCATGAAATATTCCGAGGTTAAACTGCGTCTGTGTCCGGTCACTTCCCTCACTCACACCTCTCTCACTCTGCGGCTGGAGGTAGATCTCTGCGTGTATTAATTACTATAAGTTGGATGGATAATGAAGTGATGATGACCCTCTCGGCTGACGGGCAATTAAGGCTTTGTGTGTCGTGGGATGACTCGAATACATGATTTGTGAGAACTGTTCGCTTTGATGTGCATGGAGGATGGTGGATTATTTATTTCATTTGCATTTTCATTCAGAAGACTTTGGCAGATGCGACACAAACCTAATTAAAGGCACTTTGCATATATTAACGTTTGTGCATCAGTCAAATTGGATGTGATTTATGGGAACATTCAAATGCATTAATGGATTTTCCAGACTTACAAATCAGTCCAGGCATTCAGGTGTTGAAATGGCTTAAAGGTTAATCGCGTAGGATTAAGCGACATCTAGTGGTGGTTCCCTCCCAAGATTAAAGGGGAACCGTTATCATTGTCATGTTGGTTTGTCCATTCTGTGCCTCTAAGGTGCAACATTGTGACCTCCACAGGAGGGACTCCCTCCTTACGGACCCCTTATTCACTCCACAATGTGTACATTTTGGTGGTCAAACACTCATATATGTACATTTTCATTTTTTTATTTCAGGTAATGGACATAACTTGTACACAATGAACCCTTAAATGTCAGTGTCATTTTCTTACACTTTCTCAAGGAAGTAGTACTCGACAAAAGAAACTAGGAATCGTTCAAAATATGAATCAGAGACCAAATGTGCACGGACACATGAGCTGAAGTTGCGGTTTGGTTCCTGCATCGATCGAGATCCCTCCAGATTGCATTTACCTTGCCATTTTTCTGCATTTGCATCCCACAGCAGCCTGTGGTTCCTCCTGCACCACCGTCCATTTGACTCCGCCCCTCCATCCCTTCTAATCAGTTTTCCCATTGGCCCTAATGTGCACGGGGCTCCACCAGAGTGGAGGAAGGCTGGGTTATTTTTAGTTGGGTTGGGCCTGATGGAGCTGCACTGAGTCCAGTAAGGGTCTGGTATCAGTGAAGGAAAACAATAGAGCTACAGGAACCATTGTTAACTGAGACCCATTTAGCCTTGATGACTAGTGCAACACTAAAGAAGTCCCAAATTGAGAGGGGGGGGGGGGCGTTCAGAGGAAATGATATTCTGAGAAGTCTTAATTTGTTCGGCTTTGTTTTCATGGCCCATTGTTGTTATCACCTCAGAGAATTGTTCCATTACCCCCAACACTGATTTTTTTGGTCCTCTATCGACTTTGACTCCTCCCTCCACTGATCGTTACTATTGTTAACTTAAATTAAAAAGTCCCCCCCCCCCCCCCCCCCCCCCCCCCCCCCTCCCCCTTCTCCCCCCCGCACCAGCCCCATGTCCTCGTTTCGCCTCAGCCACCTCATCCTCGGGCTCCTATACACGAATCGTTTGAAGCCCCGTGAAAGTGCTGTGTATAAAAGTGGTCGGCCATCGCTCGCCCCGACCCTCTGCTCGGGTCACCCGGCGATATAGTAAGAGGCAACGTCCCCTCCATGCACCGTTAGCTCGCAATTACAAGGACTGCGGCGCCAACAACGAGAGAATCAATACTCTGTGGGGGTCAGTGTGGAGACTCGAGGGAGACCAGAGGCTCTTGTTTTCATTCATAAGCTGTTGGTTTTAAATCATGCCGTCACGAACGGATCTAGGCGATGAGATCATTGGATGAATCCCAAGACTTTTACCCTCTGCCGTCCCACAGGAACCCGCCCCTATGTATTTTTTATTTCCCCTCATCTGTCATTTTCCCGTCTCCATCCCATGATGAGAATGAAAATGGCCGTCCCCCAAATGGTTTCCCCATGTCGCTATTTGATTTGATCAAATTGAAAATTCAAAACAAATCACCTTCCCTGCACCAAAAGCGAAATGTCAAATGGTCCCATACCCACAGGGAGCGATAAAAAGGAATGGTTAGTGGATGGGAGGAGGTATACGACTACGCATTATTATTATTATTATTTTTCCCTCATACTGGTAGAGGTAGAATAACTTTTTCTTTCCTGGCACAAAGCAAAACAAGTGCATTGTGTCAGGTAAGGTGTGTGTGTGTGTGTGTGTGTGTGCGTGTGCGTGTGCAGCAGTTTTTACTTATTAACCACTTGTATTACTTGTCAGCCTGGCGAATGTTTGTTTCTCAGGTTATAATAGTGTGTGTTGCACCACACACACACACACACACACACACACACACACACACACACAAACTTGCAATTCACACCACATTGGTATCTGAGACCTTGCAGGTGAGCATAGCTCTATTGTCGGGTTAATATTTGATGTATTATGAAAAAGTAAGCTTCATTCTGCCCTGGTATGTTGGATGGAGAAATCTGTGGCTTAGGGGCTAGACTTGGTCGTCCACTCATCAAGAGGATTTGTGGTTCGATTCCCTTGCCCCCTTTTGTCTCCATACTCTCAGTTTGGCCCCGATGGCCATCCGGCCTGTTCTGTCTATGTATGAATGATGTGTAATTGAGAAACAGCTTATCACATTGTATTGATATGATTCGCCCATTCATCAGAGGGTTGGTGGTTTGAATCCTAGTGCATTCAAAGTGTACCATAGATTTGCATAGGTTTTTTAGAGCCTCACTGGAAGAAGCTGTTATGGAGGTTACACAGACAAAAACAACTTCCTGTCTGTAGACAGAATACGACATGATGCTGTTGTGTCAGTCCGTGATTCTAGCCATGCAAGCCATACGTCAAGGACAAGACAATCTCTCCACACATTGCAGGGAGAGACATGGCAGTGAGAAGTGTGTGTGTGTGTGTGTGTGTGTGTGAGAGAGTGAGCCCAGAAACATCCCCCCACCACCATCAGCTCCACGGCTCCTCTGTTGTTAACCGGGGTAATCGCTCACTCTCTCGGAGCCGAGCCAGTCATGGACAACCATGCAGAAAATGGAGCTCCCTCTCCATCTCTCTGCAGCCTGATCCACCCTTGGCCCCATCACTTACCTGGCTAACGCTGTGTCAACACCTGGCAGGTGTAAACAGGGGGAATATGTGTGCCAGGTTACAGCTATGATAAAAAAAAAAGAAGCTCAACAAAGGGGCACGCACACACATTAATTGATAAATTAGCGAGGACGAGCGTGACGTGTTGTGTCCGCTTCACTGCTCTTTGTGTAATAGGGACTACAGTGTTGGTTGGAGGGATACAATGTCTGAGGGTTTATGTCCTTGTGTGTTTTTCGCTTATCTAGCGACTATATATAAGGATTAAAGCTGCAGTATTTAGGATTCAGTATGGATTTCTGGTGATGTTGCACATTGCAGTCCATCCACATCCCATGCAAGGACTGTAGGAGAACCTATGGCAACCTTTGGACATGAGACAAAGAGACAGGTGCTTCGGTTGTCCATTCTGTGCTACATGGTGGTGTAACATGGCGGCCTCCTTAGAGAGGATGTGCTCCTGATGTAAATATAAAGAGCGATTTCTATCAAAATTGAAATAATAATACATTGATCGAGGTGTTTACACCCTATACACCTGTATATATTTTTATTTTCCATTTATGACAATAGAAATTGAACAAACAATTTCACCTGTCAAAATACACCTTTAATATGTAATATATTCTACAGTATGAGAGAATCTATTTTAGTCACATTTAAAAACAAAAACAAAAAAAAATCTAATTGTTCATTGTCTCCATTGTCTCCTCCCCATTCTTTATTCTAGCAGATGGTTATTTAACAATGTAATGAGGGCAGGACACACTACACCACTGGTGTGGCATTCTATAGGGTACTTGTAGTACATTAAGAGTATAGTGCCAAACAAAAGGTCATCCAATAGCGTGGTGAACCTCTGTTAATATTTTAAATACAGCCACATATGGTTACAGCAACAGTAAAGTATTAACTCAAAAAAGTTAGTGTGAAGGATGTAGTGACACCTAGTGATGGGATACTGTAAAAACGTGGCAGCCTGAATCCACCCGTGACGTAAACACAACGGCATGTTGGTCACACGATCAGACGCTCATAGAAACATTGTCATAACTACTTTACTTTTCATTGAAAGTCTCATGCACTGGCCCTTTAAATTAAGTCATTCACTTTAAAAATGTGCAGTTGAAAGCAGCAAGCAGTTTCCTGACTTCCTGGGCTCCTCCCTCCTCCCGCACGCCTCCAATAATTCCATTATAACTTCCGCCGCCATCATTTTCCCATCTCTTGTCAGACATCTGCTGTAAGTCATCGGACCTTAAAACAATAACACGCTCACACATGTGTTGCATAATGTCCAGTCCTGAATTTATATAAACAGTAAATCTACGCTGAATCTGTGTGTGTGTGTGTGTGTGTGTGTGTGTGTGTGTGGTTGCAGGGAAACAGTGCAGCCGAGTTGCGACACCATGATGGATGAGATCATCTTGTTGATTTACAACCGTATGGACTGCTGATGTTTGTCCTTTCTGATGAATCCCAACCGTTTCTGGAGAGCATCTCACATTTGTTCAAGATATCATCTGCAGTTAGGCACAGTTTAAAAGCTTTTGGGTGAGGAAGATGAGTTGCCTTGGGAAAAAAACGCTGATCGGGCAGAAAACCCCAATTCAGCGGAAGCATCTCGATGCAACGGAGGCATCCTCTGTGTCATTTAAATCTCCCACATCTTCCACGGAAAGCAGAGCAGATTCAATTTAAATGCAAAAGCCACAGAGGGGAAGAATTCTTGTGTTTACCGTTTACGCCACACTCGGCCTCCTCACTGCTCCACAGATCACGCCGGCACATCTATTGCCTTCCACTGGCTCCGTGATACATTCCATTTGGACCTAATAGGGACGAATCACCCTGTCGCTCTAGTCCCTTCTCTCAGGTTATCTGGCCTATTTTTTTCAGCACCCCCCCCCCCCCCCCCCCCCCCCCCCCCCCCCCATTTTCCCTCCCCCTGTAAAAACATGCTCCCCACACACACACACACACTGTCATTTTCCCTCTCCTGTGACAAAACTGTGGCCCCAAAGGAAATCCGAGCCTCACCATTGTGATCTGTGATTCTCCTTCACCTGATTCCTATCATATGATGTGGGTCGTCATCGATTCAAGGACCGAGGACAATGAGTTGTTATTAATCATCTCGATAATGAGTCGACGGGATCCTGTGATGGATGGGCCCGGCAGTAGCCTGGACACTATCACGTGCATTCGCCTTATCAGAAGGACAGAGTTTAATATATATATGATGCTATTTTGTGTCTCTGAGTGAAGGTTACAATAATGATGAGGAGAAGTGCCCCAGTCTGTTGTGTCCATGTCACGTTGGGTCTCGCGGCCCGAGGACAGAGGAGATATTTGTGGCTCCGTCTGTGACAGTCATGCAGCTTCATTGTAGATTTATGAGCCAATCAGAGAGGTTCACACATCAACATGAAGTCCATTACAGCAGTTCATCCATTTCAAAGCGGTATATAATGTATTTCTTTTCAATCGTTACTGGAAACAATGAATTTCACCTGTTTAACCATGGCCGTCATTAAAGCTGGTGTCTTAAAAGACTGTAGTACCTCTATTTAAATTATATTGCATATACTATCTTTAGGTTTTACACCTTGGAAACACATATGAATACACTGTAATTTAACCCCTGTATGACCTTTTTAAAATATCATAACAAATATGAACACATGTTGTTTTGCATTGTATAACAATGTAAAGTGGTCACTGAGTGTATGTGGATGAATGACTATGCTGGAAATCAATATTACATGGTCGGTAATGTACTTTATTAATATTGGGAAGGAAGGACTGGCATCAGATCATCACTATAGCAGGTTAAATCTCCTCCTATAATGCAAAAACAATAACATTTGATCCTAGAATGTCAATCAGAGTATCACAAACCTGAATTTGATAGGTTTACAGCAGCAGGGGAAAGACTGTTCTCTTCACATAGCTCCTCTCACTGTCCCTCTGGTCTCCTTGTGTACAGTCTGAATCTCATACAAGACAATAACAACAGCTTCCTGTGTATGGGGGGGGGGGGGGGGGGCCAAGGGGGGGGGGGGGGGGGGGGGGGGGGGGGGACAAAAAAGTGTTGTGAGGTGTAATCTGAGCTTTGCAAGAGTAAATTGAGTGGAGTCGCTGGAGCGGAGATGGAGAAGCTGCAGAAGCAAATAGAGATGCAGACAAAGCAATATTTACTTCCTGTATTCTCATTTGTCGTGATGCGAAGGAACACGCCAGAAAACCTATTCTCTGAGGTGTCGCGTCCCGAGCAGCCAACCGCTCATCCATGCCAGCCTCAACAGATGAGAGGGAGAGCAATTGAAAATCGGCAACAAAGAGAAATAACCAGATTGAATGGGGATTATTATTCCTAAAATACACATTCCTAGATCTGGGAATGAAAATGGTCCCGACATCAGATGAAACCATTTGTTCACAGAGGCAGAGGAGGAGTTTGAGCTCAGACTTCTGTGACAGACTAAAATTAGAGCTTTGGCGTCAACAGGACCTCAGGGTCAGTTCAAGAGTGACTTCGCTCAGTCACGACTTAAGAAACGCATGAATGAATGTAGCCTCCCTTTTTTGTTTATTTGTTTTGGAAAGGAAATGACATTTCTGTATGTTTTTATGTTGTTTTCCGTTTTTTATTTATTTATTTTTTTTGTTGAAATCTCAATTTATGAGTATATCCGGGACTTATCAACATAGGTGATGGTTTTATCTCCTTCTGGTGCGATTGTGACATCGCTCATGACAACTGTGGCGCCCTCTCGCCTCGCTCACCTGCCAAATGAACAGATTCACTCAGGTGTCTCAGGTGTCATGTTTGTCCTTCTGTGTCTTCCTGCAGAATCATTCACCCTCGGCGTGACGGGAGTCTGTGCTCAGATGTCAGTGGGCGTGAGTGGGCTTTTTTCACTTGTGGTCCGGCTCTAACAAAGATCCAAATCTGGATCAGTAATGATCTCAGCTTTGCCTTTCTTCACTGAGGCACACTTGTTTAATACTAAGTGATTGGCTGGTGCATGCACCTATCACCTGAAAAGCCCCACCCACTTGTGCGCACCCCATGCACCAGAGTGTCCACACCGAGCCGAAGAGGCAACACTGCAGGGAAAATCAGAGCAAGTCACACTTGACATCATCTCTGCTAACTCTGCTGTCCTCCTGGCGCCCTCTCCTCCACTCAGCTTCGAGTGATAGTCAGGCAGTGCATGTTCAGTTGTTGTGAGAGATTTGATGGAGGGGGGGTGGTCTCTGGACGCCACCTGTCAGTCCTTGGAAACATGTTGTAGTCCCCAAACCACTGCTTCACATGATGAATGAGCAGCTTTTTTTATACTTTCACTTTGTAGCACATTAGTGTCCGCTGGGTGTAAAACAATGCAATATAAACTGCATTTGCAAGACTACTGAATTGAGTCTAGATCGCGTGTGCATGTGCACAGAGCAGCAGATTATAGCCCAACATGAAATAATCATAACCCTGAGGGATGTTGGAGAGAGGCCAGCATGGGGTCCTCCCTCCACCCCCCCCCCCCTTTTTTTTTGACCTGATGAAAAATTCAACTTATTTGAATTGGACTGGTAACGTTTCAGATGAAAGTGCCGACTCCAGGGTTCAGTCTCCGTGAGTCTCCCATCACAGCGTGTGGCTTCACCCATCTGTCTTCACGCTAACCTTTTTACTCACTCTGCGATGTATGATCATTTTTTTGAATATAGAACCTCCCGCCTCGGGCAACTTTGTAGCAGCTGTCTTCATTGCATGCATTTATTCATGTGTCTGCCGTGCTAGTATTAGTAATGGAATCAGGTTTGGGATGATATAATAGACCCTTATCATTCCTTAGTCTGAGGTGTTTAATTGGGTGTGAGGTGGAATCCAAACCCAATCAAATCCCTTTTTAACATCCACCACCTCACGCAGCCCTTCATGAATCTCTGACTCCCGCTCCTCCTTAACTTTTCATTAGCTCTCTGATTCAGCGCCTGTCACTTCGCTGATGAGGGATGACTGTGCATACGCCGGTGTGCTCCGAGTGACTGCAGCTACAGCGGCCATCCGTCCACAGTGTGCTGATGGAAAGTGCCATCAAAGACACGGCCCTCACAGGGAGGCTGATTTTGACTCTCTCTCCAGCAGCGGAGCCGGTGTGAGGTTTCAGCGCTGGGACAGTAGGAGGCTGGTTTCCTCTGCCATGCTTCATGCTGCTATTGTGCAGACACTGCTGCGTTTTGATAAGGGCTTTATGAAAAGGGTTAGCGGCTTGTTCTTACATCTCCGATATTACCTGATTTTACATCTCACCCCCCCCCCATTCTAGATTTACTCCAGCATGCATGGCAGCTTGTTGAATGTAATCTGAACGGATAAGAGATGGGAGATGTGCCATCTCTGCTCAGTGCAACATTTTTGAGGATTTTGCTTAAATGTCCTTTCTTGGTTGTGAAAGTCGATTATCATCAAGTGTTTTCTGCAGTTTATTTAACTCCGATATATGCACAAGCCCTTTGTCTTCCCTTTTTCCTCTGTTTTTGGTCTCCTCCAGTCTTTTGTGATGATTGCATGTACAAAAATCGATTCGGTCCGTTGAAATTTAATCTGATTAGAAACACCATAGTTATTATAGATATTTAATCAAGCTCTCACATTGCACGTGGCCTGCACATAGTTTCAAGTGTGTCCTGCAGGAGGTAGAATGAGCACAAGACCCTTTTAAATATTCCCAGTGTTGCTATTGTTGCAATTGACATTGCATTTCCTGACTGTAATGACTGGAAATGATGGTTGCTCTGTTTTATATGTAATATAGTATTAGTAGCATTGAACAATGCAAAGATTTCCATGGCAACAGCTTTAAGACGTTGCCATTACATCATACCATTACATGGGCATCAAGGTAACATCCCTCCTCTTGAAAACACAACAACAGAGTTGATATAAGAGCATTGGTCTACCTAGGATGGGTAAAATATTATGGTTTGAAAATTCCCATTCATATTAATCGGAGCTTTGTTTTTCTGAATGCAACTTAGCTTATATGTATATTTGATCCACAGTGTTTCAGAGGCTGGTAAATGGTTGGCTTTAAGAAATGTACGCTATAAAAAGCCCCCCATGGTTCAGGAGTACAAAAGATTCTGTGTATTTGAAGCCTTGAGGAAAGCGTCCGACCATCTCACCTTGAGAAAACCAGGGGTGAGTGAGTATAATTAGGTTCCCCTGGGGTAGAACCATCCTTGGAGCCGCAGGATACCAGAGGTTGAATGTGAAAAGGTTGAAAAACGATTCTGCTTTTCTTTCCGCCTCCTCTGACGCTTCTTTTTACTCCAGTGTCATCGTGTCTCATATCTCTCGTAGAGTGTCTTGTTGTAGAAGCGGTGGCGCCGCCGTGAATGATGGCGCCTACCTCCAGGTTCGTGTCTAATGGAAGGACCCCATCGCACTTGAAAAATGTGCTTTAATGGCGGGCAAAAACCCAGCCACGCAGGAAAAGCTCGGGCGGAGGTGATGATTCGCTGGCGCTAAAGACGATAACGCACGAGAGTCGTGTGAAGAATATATTGCAGGATGTGCGGAGGGTCGGGGAGAGGATGTGTGAAATTCCCATTTAGCTTGAAACAGATGGGTTTGTTATGGATCGTTCCCGGCGTCGGCACATTCTCGAAAAGGCAAGGTGTCGGCTTTTAGGAATTTATGCTGATTCGGCGCTTTGCTTCAGCGAGTAAAGGTATTAACTCTCTCAGGAAACCGAGAGAATTGAAATGGGCTGTAAATGTTGGTTAACCAATTAAAGATGCAGTGAGTGAAGTTTGGTGACATCTAGAGGTGAAGTTGCATATTGTATCCATCACTTCACCCTCACCCTTCCGAGCATGTAGGAGCACCTATGGTAGACTTCAGTCGTCATTAAAACTCAAAAGATGTTTAGTATGATCACTCTGGACTGCTGTAAAAACATGGTGGCCCCCGTAGTGGGGACCCGCTCCTCATGTAAATAAAACATTTAATTGATCATAAATTCATAAAAATGTCAGTATGTAGTTATTTTGCAATATTTTTAATCTTACACACTGCACCTTTAATATATGAATGAAAACATAATGTAATGGAAAAAGTGTGCTGATACTAACCCTTATCTTGTCACCACCAATGTTAATTAGGTTAGAAATAAATAATGATTACTTCTGTCACTGTTTCTTTAATCAGTTGTTCCTTCAGTTATCATTAAAACTGAAATACATGTTGATGTTAATATAAAAGCTCAGTCTATGGTGAATAATATGCATCTCTGCTGAAAGTGATGGAAATACTCATTTAAAGTCACGGTAGGCGCTGCCCTTTCAGTGGTTGGCCCGGCAGACCTAGGTCTCCACCATGTGGTGGACTCCAGATGAGGTCAGCCTGGATGCAGGAGCGTATTAAAGCTGCTCTACGGGAGGACACACGAGCGTTTCTACGACAACAACAACAACAACATGAATTCACCATTTCCACCCGAGCCACATTTGAAATTCTGTGCTCGAACGCACCGACAGCATCTGTCGGCCACGCCACAAACACAGAGGAAGGCCTCGTTATCGATCCCCCGTGTGGAAAAAAAAAACCCACTCGCTCATCGTCACCAGGCAAATTCACACAAACAGGACAGGGAGGGAAGCACTTGACACGCCAAGGGGGGATCGCATTTCCTTGTCAGGCTTCCCTTTTACACCGCGGCACGCACGCACGCACGCACGCACGCACGCACGCACGCACGCACACACACAGTCGCCTCACACGCTGCTGCTGCTGCTGTGATTGCTTATCTCTGTGCGCACGCTGTCATCTATGGTAATAGTGATTGCCCTCGCTTTGCGAGTGTGATCACTCGACCACACCGTGATATAATGGGGTATTGTCACAATGTGCGATGAGAAGGACACTGAAGGTTGACTCGTGACCGTGTCACCTGCATGTTTCATGGGTTGTTTAACCCAGAACTGTCATTGCATTGGGTTTGGGTTATTTATTTATTTATTTTTTTCAATATGTCCACAGCAGGTGGACGAGGCAGAGGCGTGTGTTCGGTTCATGTCAGTGTTGCAGGGCTGCCGCTGCCGGTCATGGATCGTGGCGCTTGGTTGTATCCGAGCAGAAACCAAAATACTTGAACATTTCAAAGGGTGTCTGTGTGCATGTGTGGGCTGTCACCATCCACAGTGGATGATGGGGTGTTTTTTATTTTGTCATTTTTATTTTTTTACTACACTGACAGAAACTCTTGCATTCTCGTGTTGTGAGTAAAAATAATGAGAGAAATAATGAAATCACTCTCAGGGTCAGTGTTTTCCTCTTTAATTAGCAAGACGGAAGAGCCCAGCATGTTCTAATGGGTCTCATCACCCAATCATAATGAACTCCTCATAATAACATTAGACTTCACTCACTTGCTGTGTGGACTTCTATTGACCACATGCTGTGGTCCTTAATGTTGTTACCAGCCAGAGCACACATGCAATGTCTCCCAGTTCACTTACAATGTGTTTTTGCATAGGTTTGAGACGTTCATCAGGGTTTGTAGTCCGTTTGTGATTCTAAGATCATAAATGATGCCATTAATTGAGCATTTAATTTTAGTTTAGCGTCGTTACGGTGTCCATGAACACCATTTTTGCACCTGTAGGGGGCGCAACGAGTCCAAAGTTGAGAGTCGATAATGGTAAGAAGTAATGATCCATGGACTCATACGTCTTCATTACATATTGTATTGTATTTGATTGTATCCATAAGTGCACAACCACTCATTTGCAGTGTAGATTCCTCCTTTTTCTCTGTGTAGCTTCACTCTTTGTTGTGCCTCCTCTGATTCCTTATTCACGACTCAGCACGACTCCACTCATCCTCCTCAGCCTGAGCTCTGTGCTCCTTCTGAAGACAGTTGTGTTCTCATCACTATTTCATATTTTGACTCGCAGACAAAAGGAAGAATTAGGGGGCGAGACGTCTCAGCCCCCTCGCGCCTTCTGTTGACACACTGCGCATCCTCAGCCACGAATCACTGACGACGTGTGGCGCTCTCGCCAGGGTTTTTATTGGGTATAAATGCAATTCCTTCCACTGCCAGCAAGTGGCACAATGTGAATAATTGATGCCAAAGCCGAGTCTGAGGGCGAGAAGAGGGGGGGGGGCTCAAAGGTTTACAGTGCTGCGGGCCGTAAAGCAGATCGCACCATGGCAACTACTACCTGTAAATCCCTGCTTATTGTTCAGAGAAGTGGCTCTGCTCCAATCATAAATCAGATCCTCTTTTCTTTTTTTTAATCCAGCAGCTACGGTGTCCAGATAAGGTGGAAAACATATTTGTAATATATTTAATTATTCAATTATGACTTTTCTTTCAAAACAAAGGGCAACTACACGACTTTTTACACAACTGCTTTCAAGGAATATAAATCCTTATGGCATCTAATTTGATATGCATATTAAACTTAAAATTCATCCATTTGTTTCCTTAAAGGTGCAGTGCCTAAGATGAAAGGGATCTGTCATAATTTGAGTGAAATCGTAGTTTTATTTTTCCTTAGAGATAATTATCTGAACTATAAACTACTAACTAAAAACTGAACTGAGAATTGTCTTGTTGCCATAGAGCCAAGCCATTTATATCAACATTAGTGTCTATGTGGCCAGATGGATGGAGGCAGCCTTGTTTGTATTATAAATAAGAATGGGCAAACTGAACAGAAGCTGTAGAGACGAAAGGTGTTGTGGTTCTTGTTGCATGCCTCTTATACCTTCACCACTGTGGCATTAAATCTTACGCACTGAACCTTTAGATTGAATCTGAATGCTCCATATTGCACACATTCAGGTGGTGATCCGAGAGTAAGGGATATAGATCAAAAGAGAATAACCTACACTCTAATAGACCAACATACAAAAAAGGAAAATGTTGATAATTACTATAGCTGTGTTGTATCCGCCCCTGTAGAATCTCCCTCCCTGCACAGTCCCTCCTCCTCCTCCTCCTCCTCCTCCTCCTGCTCCTCCTCGTTCACACCATCCCTTGCTAACACATCCAAACGTGCTAATTGAAAAGTTGTAATCTCAAGTAATTGCAGCTCGTCGTTTCCTCGTGATCCTTAAATCCTCCCCGTCGCGCTGAACCGACTTTGCCACACTTACACACACAGGCACACTCCTGAGCTGCTGAGCTACGAAGGAGCAAAATGAAATTCATCGATTGTCTGATCCCTACGACCCCGGGCCAGATAAAGAACAGCGCTGTGACGCCACAGCTTGACCATGAAATGGGACTTTATGACGCGGCGGCACCTTTAACCATCAGGCAGGAGAAGGAGGAACAATGAAATGTTATTCAATGCACTTAAAGAGCCTCTCTCTCTCTCTCTCTCTCTCTCTCTCTCTCTCTCTCTCTCTCTCTCTCTCTCTCTCTCTCTCTCACCTCACACTGTCCTTCTCTCACT